>OMNM01037775.1:0-21705 GCA_900302745.1 Parablennius parvicornis | reverse complement strand
GGTTCCCAAATGTCATTACAAGGAGCTTTGTATCAATTGTGCATAAAACCGGCTGTGCCCGGCAAAATTCTTCAGTGTTCGATGTGCACCCTAAACCAGACTGCATACTTACTATTAAATGTTTCAACAGTGAAATTGTGTTTTGTTTAGAGAGTGCTTGCTAATCCTGAGACATTCTTATTTGCACGACCTTCAGCAGGTTGTTGGGGATTGGAGTGCGCCACACTAATTAAGAAGTGCTAGATATGGGGATGGGGATGGATGCAGTATCAGAGGTGCAGTGTAATTGTCGACTGTGGCCCTCTGGCCTGCTCCACCTGAACTCTCAATCTAAGGCACCACATTCTCTGACTTTGGGGTCAGGTCAATGTATTGGTGGAGTTTTCTTTCAGTAGGATGGGCTGCATGCAGCACTGCATGTGGTGCAGCACTTCCAATATACTTCAATTTTAATTTGCAATATATAGTGAGAGAGTGAGAGAGAGAGAGAGAGAGAGAGAGAGAGATAATAAAATAGTCTTGCTCCATAGCTACGATTGAAATAGACTTTAGATTTGGCATTTTGACCCACGGTGCAGGATCCAGGGCAGTGGATCTATGGTCAACATATTGTAATCCTTCTAACTGTAGACTGTAGTAAACACCTGGCTTACGCTTTAACATAGATTAACTTAATGTGCTTTGCATGGTCCGCTGGTAGAATAATGTTCATCATTATGAGGAGGAATAGATTCAATCTCCTTCTAAGAAGTTGGTTGCTACACCTCTACTAAATTGTACCCAAATAAGTTTTGACACCTGCCAGTTTGTTCAGTTTCTGTCCCAGCTGGTCCAAGCATGCATATACCTCCCTGAGCAAATCATTTCTGATAGAGCTCATTTCACTGACTCCAGCTCCTCTGTAATCTCTGAGTCTTTTGTTGTCACACACAAATATAAGTAACCCGGTTGTGTAACAGACACCACAGCTTCAGTCCAACGACAAAGATTAAACCAAAAAAAAAAAAGAAGTCTAAATTGTCCGATCCATTTTGCAACTGAAGGTCCAAATTGTATGAGGGATGTCCGCAGTCATTGTCAAGTATTCTTGCTTTCTTTCGGGACATGTTAGACTGCAGAGCCCATCCAACACTCTGTGATAAACTTTCCATCAAAAACAGCCTGCATTTTTGCGATTTTGACTGTTCTGCCCCAGAATTAAGTTAAGTCCTTGTTGATGGTGCAGGTTTGATAGAAGCTTTGAACGTTTATGTTAGAATATCGGAATCAAAACTCAATTCCCTCAGTTAATCTTTACTTTTTTTTTTTTTAAATGGTTGACATTTTGAGGGGGTTAACAGGTAAAATCGCTAAATCTCTGCTTTTCCAGAACATGACCGAGAAGTACAAAGGCTCAGAAGACAATCACATGCACTTTTAAAACAAGGATCCCTCCAAATTAAAGCAAATGTGAGTTTCTTACGGGAACCTCATTTTAGTTTTCTAGAACATGCAAATTGAACATCATTGTAGGAATAGGGCCTTTTTCACGTCATGCAGATCAACTACTCTTTTTTTTTTTTTTTTTTTTTTTTTTACAAAAAGTGTCTCTTTTGAAGAACGGTTTTTACCAAGATGAGTGTTTACTTGAATGTGTTTCTGTCTATCCATTGATGTAGCATTGGGTGAAAAGGCCTCTTCAACCTTCATCACATAGTTGACAGACTACATTGAGAACATAGACGATCATCCATTAGACCTTCTTCAGACCAGCCCTTGGTGCTTGTGAAGCAGGCTTTTCAATATTCATATTGAATCCGAATAAAGGCACAAGCCAGTCAGACCTGGATGGATTTAAATATTGAGCAGCCTTCCATAATTTCTTTCCTGGGGCCAGCTCTGCAGATGAAAGGTAACTGAGTGAGGAAGGCCAGGCCTGGTCAAGCGATTTGAAAGTGCTGATATCTGCATCCCTTTGAAAATCAAATGCAACGTCTCATCCTGGGATTCATCTTTGATACTTTTTTCCCCTCTTTTTTGTCACCATGACGCTCAACTCTAAACTGCATAATGGGTAAATGTCCCAATATCAATGTTAAGACACAATATTTTGTATATCAATTTGAGCCTCACAAGCATCACATGCTATAAAAATACATATACTGGTGGCCTCCGATAAAACATGTTTAATGTGAAAAAAGGTGCTGGGCACTCAAGGATTTAGGGCAGGGCTTTGAAGTCAACCTGTTTTGGTGAATGACCTGATACAACATGACTGATTGTATCATTCATTGTGGTACCAGGCTTTCAGCATCTAGAAACATATCCAGCATACAAAAAATGTGCCAATACAGAGACAATCAAAACAAAAATAGGATCAAAAACAACAAAAGGCTCTTCTCCTTTCTAGAGTTGTTTGTGGTAGTAGCCTATTCCAGTTCTAAAAAGAACAGTTTTCTTCTGTGCAGTGGTTTGAGGTTGAGGTGAAACTACAGCTTGAAGCATGTCTGGTGTGATAATCATGTGTAGCTCTCACGTGTATCAATTGGTCGATGGGTTTGCGGAGGCTATAAATGCTTCTTATTTGAACGATAAGACAGCATGCTAATCTTTCCTCAACTTTCATCCAGCAGTCTTTCATGCTTTGACAGGAGTTTTTCCTTTCCACCGTCTCCTCTGCTTGCTCATGTGGAATTGTTGGTTTTTCTCATTAAAATTCCTTTTAAAATGACTGTATTGTGTTTGGTGCTTATATAAGTTGAATTGAATTGAATTGAATTGAATTGAATTGAATTGAATTGAATTGAATTGAATTGAATTGAATTGAATTGAATTGAATTGAATTGAATTGAATTGAATTGAATTGAATTGAATTGAATTGAATTGAATTGCTCATATAAGATGTTCAGTCTGAACAAGACCACAATCCCTGTTGCTTCCTGCACTCTGTCCTGGATGAGGCAGAGGACTGGGATGTCTGAACTGTCCAATTTGGCACAATGACCCATGTGCACTAAATGAGGATATGAGGTATACACACACATACACAAACACCCAAGACCTTCTGCTATGACAAGGCCATCGTCCAGGAAGGGTTGATAAATGTTACATAAGTATATTATTGTAGCTTTAGCGGTAGCAATAACTGAGCTGTCAGCACTGTGTTGGTCAGTGTAATGACTGATTCACTTATAGGTGACATTAAATCAATAAATGGGAGGATGATGCTCTATAATTTTTATGTTACTGAAGTTAAATTGGTTGGAAAGAAACACATATGAAATTATGATTGAGAGCTTGAGATACTTGAATTAAAAAAAGAAGGGAATGCTTCACGCACCCTTCCTTCGAACTATGAGATGATGGGGCAGACCCAAAAAAAGAAAAAAACACCAACAGAAGAAACTGTTGGAGCTCACCAACTTTTATGGAGGAGCAAATCCACAGGTAGTGAACATCTTAGATGAAGATGTAAAAACACAAAACAATGAGTTCACTGTCAACAAAATAATTCACCAAATCTTCACTCTGAAGGATAAAATTTAAAGTACCCATGATTTTTCTTCCCTAACCAAGCTTGTTTCTGCCTCTTGACAATCGTCTCACATACTTTTCTTCATGTAGAAATTCTCTGAGAAGATGACTGACCTGATCAGATCTGTTGTTTACTTACGAATCTTCTTCCAGTCATAATCCTCATCAATGTCTCAGTCCAGAAAATGTCGAAGTTTCTATAGAAAACGACACAAGTAGATGATGAAAGTTGAAAGTTACTGAGGTTTCAGGAACTTTGCAGAGTCTCCCACATAACCATAAATCCAAACTCCAGTGTGGACTGGTTGAGTGAAGGTGGTCTGGACTCTGTAGAGGAGAGTCATGGTTTCACGGATGCTATAGAAAGACAGAATACCTGCTTTGTGATCCAGGTACACTCCAACTCTGGAGGACCAAGGACCTGCGATGGGAGTTACTGTGTCCTTGTGCAGAAATAAATCTTGGGCTTTATATTGTGACACTGTAAGCGTCACAATATAAAGCCCAAGATTTGTCATTTAATCCAAATACAAATTTAGTGTATCTCCCTGATCTGCTGATGTTCTTGTATGTAACTCCTACGTAAACCTCGACTCCTCTCCACTTCACTTCCCAGTAACTGCGTCCTGTCAGACTCGTTCCATTCAGAACCTGAAAACATCTAGTGAATCTATCTGGATGATCACTAGGCTGATTTTCCCATGTTAAAGTTACTTTTCTGTTCCAGTCAGACAATACCAGATTACTGTGTGCAGTGCTTGGATCCAATGTGATCTGCCGTGAATATTGGAAGAAGTGGGCTCTGGTCTTTGGCTGTGGCAGTAAGAGCTCCTCTTTATTGGATCTCAGTGAGATTTTTGTCCCTCTCAGGGTGTCCTGTAGTTTCTGTCTGTTCTCCAACACAGCTGCTGAGAGGTGCATCTAAGAGGTGCAGTCTGGATGCTGGAGGAGTGTGTGAGCTCACTGTGAAGCTGTGTAGCTGTGAAGAAACTGGTTGTGGTCCTCTGTATGTGCCAGATGCTCCAGCTGGTCGTCTTTCCTCTTCAGCTCAGAAATCTCATACTCCAGCTTCTCCTGACGCTCTTTGACTCCATGCACTGGAGTTTGCTGCTGGGATCTGAGCTGGTGCTTCACTTCACAACTTTGTTTCTGTATGAGACAGGTCATCTCGCTGTGCTCCACTGCTTTATCAGCAGAGACATTGATGGCTTCCAGCAGCTGCTGGAGCAGCTTCACGGCTTGCTTTCGTTCCTGAATTCTCTGCTGGATGTCCAGTCGAATCCCCTCTCCTTTGTTCTGCTTCTTGATCCTTTCTGCAACAGATGAGATTGTTTCATGGCCTCTGTGTTCATCCATCATGCAATGGTAACAGATACACTGCTAATCAGTGCGACAGAAAATCTTCATCACCTCATTGTGATGAGAACAGATGTTCTCCTGGAGTTTCTTGGAGGGGTCCACCAGCTTGTGTTTGTTAAAAGCAGGAGAGTCAAAGTGAGGTCGGAGGTGTTCTTCACAGTAAGGAGCCAAACAGACCAGACAGGACGTAATGGTTTTCAGCTTCCTCCCAGTGCAAACATCGCAGGCCACATCTTTAGGTCCAGCATAGCAGAGATCAGCCGCAGCAGCTTGGAGTCCAGTCTCCTTTAGATCCTCCACTAATTCTGCTAATATGATGTTTTTCTCCAGGTCAGGCCTCTGCATAAACTTCTTCCTGCACTGAGGACAGCTGTAGATAACAATGTTGTCCTCTCCATTCCAGTGACTTTTAATACAATTGCTGCAGTAGCTGTGTCCACAGGGAACCGTCACAGGATACTTGTAAAGATCCAGACAGATGGAACAAGAGAACTTTTCTGAATCCAGGTGAGCTCTTCTCTGAGCCATTTTCTCCTCAAATGAGTGTTTGAAGAGTTTCACTTCTTGCTCAGCAACCAAACCTTCCTCTGGTTTCCTCCTGTGATTGCTGGTCTGGACTGGTTCTGCTGAACTCTGCTGCCAGAGACATCAGTGATCCTCAGCTGTAAGATTTGTGAAAGAATAGGAGGCAGTGATTCAGTGTGGGCTGTTTTCATTTCAGGAAATGAAGGAGTTTCACTTCCCTTTCCAGCCATCATTCAGCTGCTTCCACTGATTGTTCATTATGAATTTGAAGTTTTGCGTTTCAACTCACTCATTCTTGATTCTTTTGTCTCCAACTCATAATCACATCTTTGTACATCCTGTTTGAATCCATCCTTCATATTCAACCACTTAGCTGTTGGCTAATGCAAGCAACTGTCAACAAAAAAGGAACTAAGTGAAGTACCTACTGTTTTTATTGTAATGCCCCTTTAGTGTGTCCTGACTTCATAAAGGTCCCCGAGTTCTATTATTGTAGTGTTAGCATTAGTTTTCCACTCACCTCAGTAGAACTCCTGTGAAGATACCCAGCCTCTGTTTCCTGTTAGCAGAAAATAAACTAGTTTGTTGTCTTATCCCAACTTTGTGTGTCAACGTGATGGCTACACCCACTGCCAGTCTGACATGGAGGGATCAAGAAAATGCGTAAAGCGAGTCGTCAGGCTGTGAACAATAACTCTCTGTTCAACTCCTTCAGTTCAACACAGGAGAATAAACTGGCAGAGGACAGAAACTGTCACCACTTCAAAGAGACCAATGTTGAGCTGTTTCGGTCCAAGAAACATTTAATTTTGAACTAAAAAGTAACAAGAGAGAGAGAATGTCTAACACACCAAATAGTATTAAGATAATCACAAAATGACATGAAAATACAAGTGGTGCTGTTATCCTGGTTGATCTCTTATTCAGAACATAATCTGCTATAAAACAGATTAGCAGTTTAGAATAAGTTACTGTGGTGATTTACCCTGATAAGAAGTTAAAAAGCATTGCGGTGTGGAAAACCAAGGGTTAACCCTGAAATTACCTCGATGAGAGAAAATCCCAAGTCGTAGTATAAGCCTCGGATGTTTTCTCACTCTGCACATTCAGAGGTATCAGAAGGAAGGGACCTGTGTGTGTGTTTGTGTGTGTGTGTGCGTGCGTGTGTTGGAATACAATGATTCAAAACCAGCTGAAGACCTGCAGAGCTGGACTTTTATTCTTTTGTATTAAATTTTCTATTCAAATTATTTCATATTCACAGTTATCAGACCCTCCCTTATATTGAAATATTTATCAGTGCACCTATGCGCAATATTTTTGTGGGATTTATTTTTTTCTGTAAATAAAACAAAACATGATTCCTCATGACACACTTGCTTCTGTTTGGAATTATTTGACAATGGTGTCGTGCACTATCTTTCAATTGGCCCTTCGCCTTTTTATTATTTTCCTTCATTTATTCCTACCGATTGTTTTGTTTTGTTTATTTATAGACAGTTGCATTGCTGTCGACTCCTTCAGGATTCACAAAACTCTTATTTTATTGAGAGATGGAGCATTTAAAACAGTTTACATTTACTTTCTGCTTTTAAGAACCGAATGAGAACCTGAATGACCACAAGCATCAATGGAACAAAAAGGAAAAATAAACTGAAGAGATGACATGGGATTACAACTATTTTTAACAACAAAAGCCTTCATTTGGCAGAGCGTCATTATAGGACTACTTGGAGAACTGTTGTAAACAAAGATCCAGCTCATCCAGACTGACTCAGGCCTTCCAGGGGGTCTGTTCCACAATCAGTGGGCTTGCCAGCTATCCTAACGTGCCATCTGGGATCTGGGTGCAATTATTTCCTTAATGGCAATCTCAGCATGGCAATAAAGAGGTCATCTGCGACAAGAAACAACGGGAGTGCGTGCCAAGACAATGGTCCAGAGGAGGTCTCACCAAGTGCCATTCCAGACCTTCGTCTCTCATGAATAATACTGACGAGCTGCCTGTGGCCATTCTGACTGCAGGAGTGAATGGACGGTGGAAATGTGGCTTTGTGAGATTGTTTGTGTGTGTGTGTGCGTGTGAACACGTGGCAGGTGCGAAGCTGTGTGTGTACTTGGAGTGAGGAGTGGTTAATTGGTGCCTCAGGTGACAATTGAGACATATTGTCAAAGCTGTAAATGTTCACAGGAACAGACAAGACAGCAGCTATTCTGAGGCATCAATCTGGATATGTCATGGCTGACCACGCTATTGGGACCCCGCAGATATTGAGTAGACGTGTCTGTGGGCATCTTGATGGCCTTGTGGGTTTGCTGGTTATCTCTGAGATAGTATACAATACACCCACTATCACAATAACTATTCCTTGAATCAATAAGATTTAACAAGATTTAACTTTTAGTTCAAGGTACTTCATGGTCTACACAGACTCTGGCAAACCTCCCACACTTCAGACACACTGTCACATCTGAAGAGCTTTGCACAAGTCAGATATTTTAGTAGAATTAATAATCTGATTTAGAGTGAGTTCAAGTGTCAGGTGAATGTGTTTGAATGCCCTTTTCCAGAAATATCCATTAAACCTTCATAGGAAAAGATTGACTGATTTCTTTTTTTTATATATATACCGGTACTTGGAAAATGAACTCACTTGTATTGGAGGGACCTTGAAATTGATGACTGCCTCGAAGTATTGTGAAGCAAGTTTGAAAAATGAGCATGTGTGGGCAGTGGAATTCACTGAGCGATATCAAAGAAACATTCTCCAAGTGAATATGATTCAGGTTTCATTACTTTTATTTTCACAGAAAGTGCTAGTTTATGCTACTGTAAAGCAGTAAAACATGCTTTTAGAAGTGTCCGCTCCCCGAAACACTCCAGAAGGTGCAGACCAACAGGGACATTTTCAGGCTGAATTTTCAGAGACTGTAGTGTAGTCCTGCATTAGGTGAGTCATTTAACCAAACCATGGGAAAGTATTTGAAATGATTCAATGTTCAGATAAAGAGCGGGCAAAGAGATGATGATGATGATGATGATGATAATGATGATGCAGAGATGGCACAGCCACCTGTGCAGTAGTGTGTAGATGTTTTATTGCATAGTAAAATAATCATGTTTGTTTGAGGGATCTTTTAGTGTGTGTTGAAGTCTTAATCATGATTCTTTCCCTCCTCAGGATCCTGATTCCTCCTCATCTGCTCCATCCAGTCCCTCTCCTTTTCCTTACACTACCTCATCCCTCACCGAACTAGGGAATATAATCCGTCTAGAGGACTTTCTGACTTTGCTCTTTTCGTTTATTTATGATTTCCTCTATATGAATCTCTGTCTATCATTCTTTCTTCACCATAAAGCTGCCATTTTGGCCAGACCTTGCTTGAAAACAAGACCATTTGATTTCAAGCAATATAATAAAGATAAAAAATAAATAAAACAAATATGCTGCTGATGTTGGTGCGACTGATATATGATTACCCGAGATCATGACACTATTTTTGAAGGACTTAACTAATGTAATTCAAGAGTGAGGATAGATAAATCTATCATTGTTTTCGACATGTACAGTCATACTAATAGATTATGCAGTACTGTAAAGGATATGGAATGACCTTATGACCTCGTGGTCACATGCAGTATGCAATGGAGCCCACCAGGCCAAGGCGAATCAATGTTAGGGAGACATTTATACACTCCATTATGACAATGGGGTAACTGAAGTGCATCAGAAAAAAAAAATTTCAATTCAAAAAAATTAAAAATGTCATTGTCAATGGCTGTATTTGAGATATTTAAGTTTTCCAGTCACAACACAAATGTTTCCAGGGATGGAATTAGCAGCTTGACTACTTTTAGGATAGCTTCAAATTTAACTGAGATATGGTTTAGGATTTTGAGCAGTCTCTGAGGTTTATGATCAGATCCATTAAACTGTAGCCAGTAGAATCCTTTTCTCTGATTAGTTGGAAAGGTTTATATCATACTCTAGTAACCAGACAGTTAAAGTGGATACAGATGACATGGGGATACTGAATGAAAGCATCAATAATAAGCACGAGAGCTGTGCTTCAGCGAAAGAGTCTGGAGCTTTGTGTTTCCACCACCAGCAACACCATAAAACAGGATGAACTGCATCAAAGTGAGAATCAATGTCATCTTAAATATGTAATATATTGAGTAAATCTGGAAGTTCAAAACATCAAGTGGTATGAGAACTTCAACAATGACATAAATAATGTTGAGAAGACTGAGCCTGAGGAACAGCTGCAGGGTGAAGTTAGAAAAGACTGCAGAGGACATGTGACCAAAAACAATGTAGTAAATTGTGAAGAAAATAAATGACAGGAATCACCAATATAATATTGCTTGATTTCAGATTCAATGAGATTATAATAATCCTATCCAAATTAAAACGTCCTCTTTAGCAAGACATTATTCTACAAATTTAGAGTAAGAGAAATCATGATTTTTGTTTTATGTTTTCAATTACATAATATACAATACAGTATTAAAAATGTTATGAAATTAAAATCAATGCACATATTTAGTACATGCAGTAAAACAGTGCTGAGCTTGAAATAAAGAAGTCAAATGATCAAAATTATATACGCAAAAGTTTTGTGTGTCACATAGATCCTCCAGTAAGTGTAGAAATTTAAAACAAATACACCGTCTCATCCTCAAATATCTAGCTTTAACATGTACAAATGCACCACTGTTGCTATATCCTCAAGTAAAGTGAACATAATGATCTGCATTCCTACCACAAAAAAAAAAATAGTTTCCTGGGACTATGCGTGCATTCTGCCACAATAACTACCAATCTGACTCAATTTTTCTCAAGTAGAAAGTAACTGTGCATTCCCTCCCGATGGTATTGAAAGCCTGCATAAAAATGTTCTATTTCAGCTGCAGCCATAAACAGTGAGCTGAGCTCTCTTTCCCCCGATGCAGCTTATATTTGCCACATTGACCCCGGTGTTAGGGCAGAACCTGTGCTGCACACAAGGACTTGGTGCACAACTCGCACCCTCAAACTTTGTTTGCAGTGGAAGATACAAATTCAACACGTAATCTACTGAATGAGGACACAATTGACACGCCACCACAAGCAGGATTTTGTTCCAATTAGATTCAATTCACAAGTGTCATGCTTGAGTTTTTTTTTTTCCACAGCATTAGGGGTGGAATAGAATAACAGTACAACAGTACAAAACTGAGCACATTCAGGATTATCTCTCAATGCCACTTGATTGGACATTCTTCAAATTTGAGATAGCTGAGATTGATTTAATTCTCTGCAGAATAGTTGAAAACAGGGAAAGTTATACGGCGGTTGAAAGAAATTGTGGCATCTTTATAAATGTTATTTGCACTGACAGTGGATGATTTTATGTCCAGTGCACAATCAACTCTCACATCTCACTCATTGTCCCTCGCTCTCGCTGCCAACAGTTTCTATTACCTCGCCTTTCATAGGCCACTCAGACCTTCACTTGGTATCGCGCATGTAAAAACAGCAGAACACAATCAAGTTTTTTTTTCCCTCCCATTTCTTTTCTTTTCTCTTTTGCCTTTGGGTGAACACTCCAATTCCCCATATGGATGGAGGCCATTACAGATCAGACAGCGAAGTGGGGATGTGTGGGGGGGGCTGGATCATCAGCCCAGAGAGTCACAGGTGGACACGTGACAAGTCATTAAATATCAGCCCTGTTCTCATAAGAGGGAGTGCCCTGGGTCAAATGGAGACAGTGACTGTAGAAGTGTAGCGGAGACAGACAGCGATCATAACAGGCCTAATGGGCAGGACTAATGGTGCAATGGGCTCCAATTACAGGCTTCTCTGACAGCTGCTCACCACCACTCCAGCTTCACCTGCACGAGGAGCGCCCAGCAACCGATGGCCAGCCGGTTGAGGACATTGTTAGCTCGCATAGAGATATCTCTCCGGACTCTCTGCAGAAATGACGGTTCACTGCACACAATTTAAGGGCTTCGCTGTTCATGGCAGAATTTTGCTTTATGGGCAAGAGGGCTATATTCTTTATCTAAAACTGACAATGTGAGAGTGAAATTGAGGTAATATTGGGTCACTAACCTTTTTTTATTTCTTTTGTTTTGAGCAGGGATTGCATTATTTCCTGTCGTTTGGGAACCCAACACCATTATCACTAATGCCGATAAATCTAGACACAGAGCACAGGGACTGATCCGAATTTCCCCCGGGCATTAATAAAGCCATTTTGATTCGGATTCTGATCCAGGTATTATTTGTGTTCAGCTTTGCACTTTCACGCTAAATAAAGACCAGTATTTTTTGTTTTGTTTTTTTGCAACAAGCCCCTCTGCTAATGCTTTCCAACATCATGCACACACATTTATCTTCCAGGAGGGCAGCTTGTCCTATGGGTGGATCAGTCTCCCGTGCTCAAAGATTAATTATTCACTTTCTGAGAAAGAAACTTCCTGTCCTTTTAAATAGCTGTGGATCATTATCAGTGTGACAGAAGTTTCTTTTTTCCTTTGTGAACGGTGCTTTGTTTACATCATGTGTTTGATTAAATACCATAACTCAACATTTTGGCTGATTGATTAAACCTTTAACGTCCTCTCAAACAAAATACAAGATGGAAACGTTATCTTTAAAATTGACCTGGACTGTTCAAAGCAGACTGGCCCACACTCCAAAAGACTTTAACTTTGGAGTTAAAAAAAAACAAACAAACAAACAAAAAACTTCAGGTTGCCCAGGCTCTTTGAGCTAAACTCCAAAACAGGATGATTTCAAGCAAACTCAGATTATTTGAGATACACATGGACTTTTTTTTTACATGACCTCACATCAAAATCAAGCCGATTTCCCTTTAGACCACAAACTTTAAAACAAGAGAAAAGCCCAAATGTTTCAGCAAAACACATAATTAGCTCCACCAAATATTAAAATGTGAAAGCTTTTTGTGGTGGTCCGGCCATTTCAAGGTCACTGTAATATATATTTTATCATGGTGGTAGGCAGATTTTTTTGAAGGGAAGATTTTGGATGAAAATACTACGAAACAAAAACCAGAAAATTGCTATGTTAAAGAAAAAAAAAGTTGGCAAAGACCAAATAAAATCATAAAATACAATCAAAGTTAACAGGAGATGTTTTACCAGAAAACTGAACCACAGGAACATAATCACATTATTTCTTTTTTTTTTTTTTTCTGGTTTTGACTGAAAATCATGTCCTGGACCTTCAGAAGCATGTACATGTGCTCTTTCGGTTTGATTAAAAGGTTTCAAGAATTATTATTAAATTTCTGTCCAGCTTTTCATTTTTGAAAATGGAATTGTAACTTCCTTTTTTGATGAATGCCTTTCCTGTCACTGCTTCCTATGGAGTAATGAAATAGTGTTAAATGTATGTGCAGTCCCTCTTGCTCCCTCGCAGGTTTAGATATCAGTTTTAATTATTGGTTATTATGGCATAATTTTACCGTTCCGGAACACTCAAGATGAAATTGAGCTTTATGTGGCCCCTGAACTACAATGTGTATGACAGGAAGATTTTGGTTGTTGGCCTTTGAAACATGAAAGGTGTATCATCAGTTGTAGAGTTGTCAATAGTCACTCCTGGTCAGGGGACAAAAGAGTGTTGATTAATTCAGTATGTTGACCTTCATTTTGAGTTTTGAATTGAAGCCTTGGCAAACATAGTGCCATTACTGCCTAAGGAAAAAATATGAAGGATGGGCGATGCACTTGGTTTTATAACTTGTTTTTATGATTTCCAAAAGCAGGCTAATTGCTAAGAAGGGAAGAAACAAGGTGTACAATTTAAATAAAAACTGGACCCCATCTACATAAGTTTAAGTGAAAATGGAACACTTCCATTGCATTTTGCACAACAACGGTGCTCAGAGTCACTGAAAATGAAACTTTTTGAAAATGCTCTGACTCTATGTAGACGGAGGAAACGCTGCTACTGCACATGTGCACCACGGCCATAACAAATACAACCATAGAAATCCAACTTCGTTGTCTGCCCATGCAAATGTTTTGCGCTCACCAATGTTCTCTGATGCATGTGTGTGTGAATTCTGTACAATAACAAACAACAGCACCCCCTAGTGGCCCTACATGCAAATTAGATCGTTTTCAGTGTTTCTGCTTGTTACGACTGTGATCATTTTCGTTTGTTTACTGTTTTCTATGTGCTTCCCCTTTATGTGCCATTTAAGTTTGTGAATAGGGGCTGTGTCGTCACAAAGACCTGATTGGCTATAACCACCAAGTACACAGGTACTTTTGAGATGAAGAATGACTTCGCCAGGTGACAGAGTGGGTCAGAGGGGCGTGGCGTGGCGTGGCGTGGCGTGGCGTGATATGGCGTGGCCATCCTTCATTGTGTGTCAACTGGCATTGAGCAAGCTGTGCGTGTATTTGTTTGGAGTGAGCTGTGATTTTAAGTTAAATCTTATTTCTTATATATTTCAGACAGGGAGCCAAGACTTTGTGTTTATTTTATTATTTTGGTTCGTTAGTTAAGTGGGACTCCCACAGATTAATGTGGTTTTGGTTGTAATTTTTGAAGTAGAGCTCATTCTTGATTTGATTTTTTAATTACTCCTGATTTGTTTATCTTTGTTACTTTATTCACATTGTAAATAAATAATAATTTATCACTGGTGTGACTGCTTGGACCATTGAAGCACAGTATTTATGTTGCGTTCCAGCAGCTCCGAGACTCCACTGTTTCAGTATAAACATGAAACTTTTCTGAAACAATAGCACAATGTGTTTTTTTTCTTGTGTGTGTGTATTTCAACCCTCAGTAAACAAGGGTTTAGACACCCCTGAATTAATTACAATTAATCTATTACCCTGTGGTGCTTCTTTTTTTCATTTTTTTTCTTTTTCGTTTTTTTTAATGCTGTAGGCCCTATGGTAAACCTATGCGTCCTGGCCAGACGTGTCCAGTTCATCATTCCTCACCACAAACCAGACCTCTGAATGCCAATTACTCAACAGATAATATCTGTGGTGACTGTGTGACTGGTGGGTTCATTATCACGTTGAACCTGAACCAGCATTAGCCTTTCCCAAGTAAGGTTATATACATACTCAATATTGCATTTCAATGGGTTGACCTCAGCAGTTGTGGTTTAACGCGCTAACTCTCAGAGCTCCGAAGAAGACTTTGCAGCTCTATTATAAAAGTCAGTGGGTCACATTCTGCACAGACATTTTTCTCATATTAAACAGCCATCTCCTCGCACATACTGTCGTCCTCAGACCATTTGTTATTCCACAGGCAGAACCGTGCTCCACACAGGGAGCCTGGAGAATCAGGCATCACTTTCTTCATTCTTTTCTTCTTTTTTTTCCCCTCTTTAATTTCAGTCTCATTCCTGTGTGGCCATGCCAGCTTGAAACGCATGTAGATGGGGTAGCAAACAGTGAGCAATTACTTTCCTATTGTGTCATAATATCATGTACCGTAAGTACCTGCGTAGTTGGTTTGTTTTGCATAAAAGCCTCTCTGTTGCCCAGCAGCTAAAAATGCACTCAAATGAACCTGATAGCTGACAGAAGTGTTTTAAGATTGCAGTGTACGTTTTTTTTTTTTTTTGGCTCTTTTTCTGTCCACAGTGTCAGTTATAAGACCCAAAAATCATTGGCTTTACTCCCTAAGGACTCCTTGGAGATGAAGCTGAGAAACTTCTATTTCTCAACCCTGGTTCCCTTTTTAAAAATCCTGTTTGCTGGGCTTATTTTCTCCTATGTTGCATGGCTTTTGTCTGATGTAGAGGAGAAACAGACAAGCGAGTCTTTTCTCCTTGTATGAGCCGTGCAGTATCTGTATTACAGAGCTCAATTTCCATGTCATTTTAAGCATGGCTTAGAGATTGAGGATCCTTACATGTATGAAATTTGAATTTGCTCTCATCCACCTTCAATGATTTACCGCTACAATCAGCTCACATTATTCTCACACTGTATATCAATGGTCACACATCCTAAGGTATCTGGTTGAGCCATCATATGTCAGCATATGTGAACATATCTGTATCTGTCTATGCCCAGCAACATTGTGCAGAAGCATTTATGCACGTTTTCTTTATTCATCACATAACTCCGAAACATAGTGGAAACTTGCATTGAGTGTTTCTGTTTTGTTTTGTTTTTTTGCCTGACTTCTCAGCCAGGGGACTATTTTTTTCTTTTTTTTTTTTTTTTTAGATTAGCTACCGTATTTGTTTTGCACTTGTCAGACACTTCCCAAGTTCTTTTTCAGAAGCAGTTATTTCAACTGCTTGCGTACAACAACAGTTCAAGCCTTTAACGGCTAAATGTTAAGTAAGAAGTAGTCTTATTATAGCAATGCTTTATTTACTGTTTTAGCTACAATACATTTAATTACTGCCACGTTATAGAAAACAAGATTGATTGCTTACTGGTCACTTCTTGACAGTGTTCAGCACACTACTGAAAGTGACTCATCATTTACACTTACAAGGTTTTTCCTTAAAGAAGTAGTGTTTGCTTTACTAGTAACTGAAAATCAAATGTAACCAGTACTTGTGTCACTTTTGTTTCCATTCATTTGACTCATTAGATGTCTGATTCACTCATTATGATCAGCTGATAGAAGTTTCACTGTAATCTGAATGTTAACAGGTCTTAAAAGAAATGCAGAAATGTATGAACTAATGACAAATCAAAGAAGCAGCCACAAAATCGCTGAGATAAAGCACAGGCATGAAGACAGCAGCAGACCGGTCCCATAAAGGAAGGCAAATGTTATTTTAATGCCACTAATCCATCACAGGTGCTGTGTCTAAAGGCTGGTGTTAATGTTGCTTTGAGTCGGACACCTTTTATGTTTCTCTTTGGAAATTGAGTTATTTTGGAATTCATGATATTTTAGAATGTAAAAAAGGGGAATGATGATTATTTAAACTTTACCTTTCCATTGACTGGTCCCGATGCAGACTGAACTTCTTCACTGCACCTAAAGACGTGTGCATATCTTCGGTGGTCCCACCAAGCTAAACTACATTTAATTGCCTGACAATTACAAAAACACAAAGTTTCATATCTGGTCTTTCTCCTACACTTTGAAAACCCCCGGTTAAGTGAAGTGCAATTTAGTTAATATCTTGTAATCACTTTTTAACGCGTGAAGTCCTGTTGTCTGGGTGTGTTCACCAAAGGTGTTCAGCATACATTTTTACAAGGATGACAAAGAGTCCATGGTCCATGTTTTTTATATATATATCTGTATATATATATATATACAGGAAACCTTTCACAGATACTGTAAAACTTTTATTGCAGAGATGTTTTCTCAACATCAGTCATGTTTTAAATAAATAATGGTGATTATACACAAAGGGAGAAAGCACACTCAAAGTAAAGATATGCTGTGCTCATGCTTATATAAACTCATGACGAAGAATTTAAAAGTGGTTCAGTCGTTAGTGTTACATCCCACTCTGTGACCTGCACGTTACCTTTAGCATGAGGTGATAAATGTTGAGTCTCCAGCTAAACATGACAAAATCTAAATGAAGTAAAGTCTCTGTTCAAGATCAAGGACAGACTACTTTGCTTTTTCTACCAATAATAATGGTTTACTTGCATGTTGGATATATGGAGAGAAATTCTCACAGATCTGCTGTTGATTACTGTTGCCAGTTTTCATATTTCTTATTTCCTCATGTTTCCCAATGTCTAGTTTTTACTGTCCGTGCCTTTGTTTAGTGTCTTTTTACATCTTGTGGCCTCATCTGCCCTGTCTAACCTTGATTGTGGCCTGGTGTGTCTTGTCAAGCCGTCGTGAGAAAACACAATGTTTTTGCATTTTAGGTGGCACTGTTAGTTGATTTTGTATTGAAACCACACACGTGCGCAGAGAACAATGTTATAAATATTAACTGGTGATTACACAGACAATTATGGACAGATGGCAAAGTTTTACAGGTGACTCTCAACCATTAAACTATAAGCAGCATGTGGTGTAGCAAGCTTTCAGAAAAGTTGCATTTCCCCCGTTTCCACAGAGACGGAGTCTGAATTTCTTTTTTTAAAAGTTCCACTTTTGGAGCTTTTTTTACTAAAAATTGCATTTTCAGTAGTTTTTAGTGTCATGTGGACGGACACCCAAACTGGAACAAAGGTTTTCAGTTAGAAAGTTAGCTTTGTAAATGTGGATTCAATTCTGAGTGTCTTGTTGCTCTGCTTATTTCTGCCTTGCCATCGTGATTCGTTACCTAATTTCAGCTTCCCTGATTTTTTTGTGCCAAACCAACTGAATAAGAAACATAGAGACCCTCAAGGATTCATATAAGGTAGATAAGGACAAAAAATAAATAAATCAGGACCAAGGAAGAATTACAACGCCAGAGCCTTGACAAGACAACTAATATAATCTCAACTCTTCTTAATCATACTTCCAAAATTTAAAAAAATCCACTTTCTCAACATAATTAAAGCACAAACTACACAACATATGTATTTCGCTTCATTTTGAAGGTTAAACATGTTTAATGACTTTTATTTCATGGAAAACAACTGGCTCTTTGTAAAGTCTGCAGAAACATCAACTACATAAATGTTTCCCCCTTTTGTGTACTCTTAGGTAAAGCACTTGTGTTTTTAATAGTCATGGAATACTTCTATGTATTACAAGTTTAACAAAGCCAAAACTTTATACATCAGTGTTTACAAGTTTACAAGTTCATGTTCATTGAACTCTTCATTGTCCTTTCTTATGCACTTTAAAAATTAGGGCTTCAGTCAAGATTGTGGCTCGAGGGAAAACAGCATTTTCACTGCACTGCAAGGCAGCCGGATAGTGCAGCAAGGAGAAAATCTGATATGTAAATAAATGCTGAAACTGCACACACTGACAAGGTCTGAGTCAACGCATCAGCCCGGACAGCTCGATTAAAACTGTATATTTAAGAAACCCAAGACAGAAACCAAAGGCTACAGCAGCTCACTGTTAAACTTTATCAGGAGATATCAGGCAAAAATTCTGCAGTTGTCATTAATACATAAGAATGCATAAGAATTAATAAATTAAAAGTAGAATATATAATGACTGGCCTATAATATACAATAATAAATAATATAGTCAATGTTCATTACGGTGAAGAAATAGAGCTGCCATGATATCAGATATTTATATTACTGTAATTATCAGAGTAAAATGTATGCTGTAATAGCCACAGCTTGACTTCATACTGCAGACTAATTCTCCTAACAGGATAGTTATGAGTATTTTCCTAGATTTAACATGAATCATTATAAAGCTATTATTAAATTGTAACTCTATGCTTTGAAAAATATGTATTGACGGCATCACCTATTTCACTCGTTCAACATCATGGCTTGTTTAATAGCTTTCAATTTAATATAGTGATTTTTTTTTCATTTTTCCTTTGAAAACTTATTTTAACATTCAACAAATAATGTATATTAATCTATCTTTTCAATCAATTTCTTTTTTTCAGGTGAGTCATACACACGTCTTTCCTTTCTTGTTGATTTTTCTTGAATAAGTCCTCCTCGTAGCATTATGCTGACTGTAATGTTGAAGAGATTAAAATGCAGAACTTTGTGATTCTGCTATGTTAACTGAACTAAAATACATTGACATAGTTTAACAATAATTACAGGTTTTATTTCTAATGTACTTTATATTTACACTTTACATGAATCTCCAGCAACCACACTAAACTACTCAGTCTCACATACTGTAAGTCAATACAAATAAAATAATTTTGCAAGTCAATTTACTCAAAGGAAAGTTACCACAACTATAGATATTGCAAAAGTGACACAACATGAATTAGCTGCTGAAGGACAATCGTCTTGCATTTAAACCAACCTGATACCAAAGCGGGAAAGTAGCAGGTTTGAAATGTGGCCACAGAAAGTCATGTCATGTTGTTTGTCCTGGACCGGGTGTAACGAGGTGTTCTGTGACCCGTCACAGTCAATGACCTGTGATGTTGGATCGGTTGAAGCCTGAGGAGAGGGATGATTATGGTGAGGACATCAGGACAGGTCACACAGTGTGACACGAGGGCGGAGGGGATTCAGGTGTTCGGGGAGGGATCTTTATTTTCTCCACCACATGATACATACCCACCCTGCTAATATGAAGCTATTTCAACTGAAATTATGATGTTTTGCCTCATTTTTAGTGCCTGACAGAGATCACATATTTTTTTTTAACTCTGACGGTCAATACAGCTTTGCCAGTTTAGCCCCATGTAGCAGTCGAGCCAATCTCAGGCAAAAGGGGGTGGAGCCAAGGTAAACTGTGGACAGGTTGCCAGCCCATCACAGGTTGAACACAGAGATAATTCTCACCTTCACCTTTCACCTACGGACAATTTATCATGGATTAACCTCAAGAGCATGGTTTTTGGAGAATGGGAGGAAGTGCAAACAGGTTCCTTGGATTGATTAATTAATTAATTAATTAATTAATTAATTGCAATGACTTGTTGGTGTGAGCAGCTAAAAATATCATTACAATTATTGTGATTATAACTATTATCATCAGTCAGCATGATATGTGCTCATCCCGCATCAACTTGACAAATAAGAACAATGATAATTTTTGCAGTGACTATTTACTCAATGCTACAATCCCCACAAAACAACTCATATATACTGTTTACTATGTACTATACTGTATATGAGAATTCATCCATACTTCTGAAATTTTTATATTTTTTTCCCCAACTCCACAAGTTTTTGAGTGTTTAGCAGACTTTATATTAAAGATGTTCGACCAAAGCAGTTATTCAATAAAAAATAAATCTATGATGCCGTCAGGGTTGCCTTTTATAAGTTTGGATGGCTGCCCAAAAGGCAGAGGCAGCATTGTATTGTTTTCAAAGACTTGGTAGTGGTCCTCATAGGGTTAGAAGCAAAGAATCAAATCCCACCAGACGGAAAGTTATCTCAAATACTTTGTTTGTAGAGATACAAACTTAGCCTTTGGGGTGTCTCTAGGAGGTGTGTTGGGAGCGGATCAGACGTGAAGGGAAGAGGAGGGGTGAACAGGGTCGGAAGAAATAAGAAAAATTATTCTTTTACTGTTTTAAACCAGATCCTGATGAGCCAAGATATAATGTCTCACAGAGTCATTTATGAATTTTTGTAGACCGTGTGTGCAGGTTTCAGTGTCTTGAGGTGAAAAATTGAGAATAGTCTTGAAGCTACATATACACTCATTGTTTATATCTTGTCAATGTTCCAAGCAGACTCAAACCATCACTAAATGTCAGGGTGAAGCTATGACTACAAGAGGTGTGCTGGCTAATGGGTGCCAATTCCCTTCACACACAGGTGATCATTTAGTATGAGCTGGAACTGCAACGGCATGATGTCGAGCACAGTGTTCTCATTATGACCCTCGAGAAATAATCCCAGCATCTATGCATCCATTCATGCGTTGGTCGGTTCATCATTTCTTCAGACCTGCATGTTCCGGGGCGGGCAGCAGATTCCCGAGTCAGTTATAACACAGTTGCCCTTGAACCTAAAAATAAAATGTTCTGTAAGTGTTTGCAATACAATGAATACCAATCAAAATAATTTCCAAAGCAATGGGGGCTCAGAATGAGTAAATAAATATAATTTTGATAAAATGTAGTGATGATTTCAAAGTGTCTTCCTAATTTTACACATAAAGATCAACTTACTCCCTGCAATGGATTCTCAGCCTGTCAAAACAGCTCAAATCACATCAACTATGTTACATCGGCTTAGTTTAGAGATTCCAGCTACAAGTTACTAAAGAATCCACCTGTGTTAAGAATTGGAAGAAAAAAAGGTTCTTGTCCTGCATGATGGAAATCATGGGCATTTGTTAAGCTTGATTTACTCTAAATAGCTACTAGATTCAGCCCATCTGCTGCTTTGATTTGTGATCATTCATTGTAGGATTCTATTGTGGGAGGTTTTTAAATGAGTCCTCATTGCATACAACCAGAAGACGACAATCTACTGTACACATTCTTGGTCTTAGTGAATATGTTACAGTAAGACAGCATGTCATTTGAATTTTCACAAGGGATGACCCCACAGCTCGCCATAATAGAAATGTAAATACGACCACATTCACAGAACTGAGCGTCATTTACAAAATCCCCAGGCTTCTGTGCTTTAAAAGAAAGCGTGATGCATGCTGCAGACATGCTGAGCTGCAGTGATGGATACTGGTAATTACTTTTTGTGATTTCATTTAACCCTACGCATGCGCATACATTTAATTGTCTGGGACAGAAAAAACA
>OMNM01037774.1:30086-46752 GCA_900302745.1 Parablennius parvicornis | reverse complement strand
TTTATTTGTTTCTTATACGACAATGCAGTAAAAAGTAAAAATATATATTGTTTAAGCTTACTGCATATCACACAAACTGCAGCAAATGTTTTGCATCTTCTTTACTTGCAGTTCTTTATGTTCAAAACATTGAAAGCAATGATATAGTTTGTCCCAGAACAAGAACATCCTGGGTTGATGTCTGCAGCTTTCTGTGTGGACTTTACTTCCTGCATGTGGAGTTTTCCGATTTCTTGTCACAACTCAAAATGAATCTCTGCTGGGACATCTTTTGGGTGTGATGAATTATCAGCTGCTAAAACATACATAATTCTCATAACCATAGGTAGTCGATCATTTGATTTGCTTAGAATTTCCCCAGAAAGCAGAAGTGTTATTATTATAGTTAATTGTAATTGAGCGTTGCATTACAGCATTCAATCACAAACAGATTTGATTGATGTGTCAATCAAATCTGATTGACACATCAAAAAGATGTCATGTGTTTCTTGGAAAACAGAACAGAATCTCTCACTCATTGCCCTTTTTTCCCCGTCAGAAAAGTGGATTTCTTCTTCTGTAATAAAACCCCTCTTAATAATTTATTCCACCTTTTAAAACAGTACACGTTGAGCAGGTTTCTTATCCAAACACAGCTCTAAACGACACAAGGCAGCAGTCAGACACCAGGAAGCGCGACACTCACAATATATAGTGCAGCCACTAGATGGAGGTAGTGACATGGGGCTCATGGTCCCCTAATATGAGCTCTGTATCACAGAAACACTGGACTTGTGGGTTCACAATGCAGACCTTCAACCTGAGCCTACAATTACAGTCCAAGACACGAAGAGCAATATCCAACCCAGCCCTACACAGCTGATAACCAAGCATGAGTCACAGGATAGGCTTGAGTATGAGAAGTGCACAGCATATCTGCCATAAAAAATGTGTAAAATCATTTTATTAAATGATAAGAGATAACATGCTAAGAGTAGCCAAACAGCATAAAGTAACATATATCACACGATAACAATTGTTCATTTCCAGTCCTAGGTTTCCCTGAACCTTGCCGACAGGTTTCTGATAAACGAGCAGTGAGAACTTGTACTTATTAACCATTTGTCAACTTCGATCCTGAAATACAGGCTTGAGAAGGTTCCTGTCCACTGCTTCCCTGCATTGTAGCGTGAGGTGGGTGGAGGTGGGTCGAGGAGCATCGTGCCTTCAACATTAGTCACCGGCTTTTTGCTGAGCCCAGCAGCGTGTAACTTCAGTCAACAAACTGCATTCCACTGCTGTCCGTCCTCAAAGCACGAGACACAAACACGCTGCATCGATCACACTCAACTGCACACACTCGTTCTCAGCGCCGTGAAAAACAGTCGAAATGGAAACAGTGATTTGTGGGAAAGAGCTCGTAGCCAGTCCTTTAACTTACAAGCGACCTGAGCGGTGGTATTAAATCTTACACACACACACACACACACACACACACAGCTGCTGAGCCTGACTCACCCAGCTGTGACGGTCTTGCTCTCGGTGGGCGCTGCGACTCCTCACCCTGGAAAGGTTTCCGTCTGCAGAGCTGGCAGCCGGAGCCGATCGCCGTGACACACTACGAGAACGCATCCTGTTCAACTCCTTACAAAAAAAAAGAAGAAAACAAACAAAAACAAACCTTATTTAATTTTAATGTACCGAGCTGGATTTAAAGAGTTCATTGAGAAAGTGCAATATTTTAATAAATTCGTAGCAACAATGCATTAAAATGTTCTCACTTTGGAACAAGTAATCAAGCTTCTATGTTTTTCTGGAGTCAAATCTGGCTGGTGGGTTACAACCCAAATCCCCAAAAAGTTGCATTATGCAAAAAATTGTATACATAAGGATTATAATTTTGTTCACAATAGACGCTGGACAACATATTAGGAATTTAAAGTAACAGATTTCAACACCAAATGTAAGATATGAGGGCTACACTGTAGCAGAGGTATAGCACATGAAATATCTCATCCATTAAAGTACAGGCTTGCGATCCCTCTTTGTTGGGCTTGTGCGTAAATACATGGGCTTCCTTCCTCTTACAGTTCAACGACATGCGAGTTAGATTAATTAGTGGCTGTACGGGTGCTTTCAGAACTGCCACATTGATTTTAGTTTTTTGTCCAACTCTGATACGGCTGTGTCAGAGTGAAAGCAGCTCTAAACTTTGAGATGAACTAAAGCAGCGATTCAGAGCAGCCGATGCACTACAACTCTGGTGTGATCAGAATGATCTGAAAAAGCTACTGTGGTAGACCACGGACCAGTAGACCACGGACCAGTGAAACCACGGACCAGTGGACCACGGACCACAGATCCAAAACCAGATTTATTGCTGCTTAGACACGCCTTTAGAAATGAACAGCTACCCACAAAACACAAAAATAGTAACATAGTGACCCCGATACTCCTTATGTCACCATACCCAGTAGTCACGGAAACATGAGGCTCCAACTTGTTGGTACCATGATTGGTGGACTGAGAGACGTTTGTGTGAAAGCAGCTGCAGCAAACTACTGCAACTCGTTCAAGTTTTTCGGGACAGTGGTGAAAGCCCCTAAATTGCCCATAGAAGTGAATGTAAGTGTGTGATTGTATGTCATAGTAGCTGTAGTTACATGAACCCATATCAACCATATAAACAATTCAATCTAATCTTATTTGCACAGTCCGATGGAAATTTGAGGTCAGATCGGAGGAGGTGGTGTAGTCTGGGCGCTCCATTTTCTGCCAGTTTGGTCCTGAACTGCAGTTGTAAAAGTTTATTCTCTCAGTCCTGAATTGAGTCTCTGAGCACAGCAGCAAGATTGTCTGCTGTGTGACTTTCAGGAATATAAGTAGTCTGGAGGGATTTAGATTGAAGCCTCCCGTCAGGTGTTATGGTGAGGATGGTCGCCGAGATACATGGTGTCATATTAATTGATGTGCAGCTGTCAGCGATTCCCTCATAACTGATACATGAACCTCTTTCCCAACTTTATCAAATAAATCTGGAGTGGTTGTTGTGGAAAAGCATTTCCATCCAGACAGGTAGTATTGAATATCAACATTTTTTTTTTTTAGACCAACTGGATCGGTTCCTTTTTGCTTCCAAACTGTCACGTGACGTCACATCCATGCTTTGTCATCTCCCAAATCAACAGTTAAGATAAACATATTAGCCTACTAATAGTTTTAATTGTATTAAATTGAAAAGTCCACCACAAATACTCAAGTGCTGGACGAACACTAATTATTAAGGCATTAAAGTCTATACGCAGCAGATCAAAATGTTTTTACTGAATGTCATGGAATTGATGATGTCACTATTTGTAGATACCGTATTCGTAAGTGGATACACTTTTAACTCCTTTCAATAAAAAGTCCAAAAAAAAATAATTTAAGTGGCTAAATTGAATTACATAAGCATTGATTACATAAGCAGTTCATGAGAATATTTACCTCCGTCAAGGAGGTTATGTTTTTGCCAGGATTTGTCTGTTTGTTTGTTTGTTAGCAGGATTACGCTAAAACTCCTGACGGGATCTTCCTAAAAAAAAATTCAATCGATTTGTCTTGAGCCAACCTAGATTCCATTAAATGTTGACAGTGATCCAGATAACCTGTGTAGATGCAAAAAAATATCAAAGATCCTGTTTTTCCCTTTTACTTATCATTGAGCCGTTTTCAAAAAATTTATATCTCTTGGAGATCATATCTGATTGACATGTAAAAATTCAATGATCTGTAGGATGGTCATATCTAATAGGGTGTAAAATTTCATCTGGATCGGATCCAGAATAAGGTCAGGAAAAATTCCGTAAGTTAACATAGGAAACCCCATTCACAAGTTTCGAAAATCATAACTCATACAATTTTGTTTCGATTCTCTTGAAATTGCACATGTATATTTGTAGGATCATTGCCCTGAATTGTGCCACATTACATTTGGATCCGATCCAGCTTAACAATATGGCGGCACTTTGAAGTTGGGATATTGTAGCGTTGAAAACGCTGCACTATCTGAGCGCTTTTCTAGTTCAATATTTATTGTGGAGGGAGAATACATACCGTAAGGGAAACTTCCATTTTGGAATACAAGAACATATTTTCTTAGGTGTGTGTAAACGCTTAATTGCAAACCGGTTTAAAAGTATGATAATTTAAATTCAGGTGGTTGTATCAGTACATACTGAATGATTTTAGTTCGAAAAGATTGTTTGACTGACATGTTTCATTTGATAAAAGCGCGCCACCGTAAACAAGCATTTCTTGGTCCTGGAGTGTTCACTGCTCTGCAGGATGTTGGCTTCCTTCTTGTACATGAGGTAGCGTTATCTGGCCTTGGCAGAGCTTGACAAAAGCTTATTTATTTGGCTCAAACTATTTGGAGCAGCGAGACATGGATTGAGAAACACTGCCATGACCTACACCGGATTGTTTGAAGACATTGAGATCAGCCACTTAAGTGTGGGCCAATGATCACAGCAATGACCTGGTTTTGTCTGTTGTTTTTACAGATGTCAAAGATAATCCAGATTCTTGGACGTGTTCTCTATTTGGAAAAACTGGCCATTGCATTCACGTTAACCTTTGTGTTAAACAGAATATTGGACAAAATGTTCATATATAAAGATTAGCCCTTTCATATGTAACCTCTTATTTTCATGAGTTATTTCACTGATGTGACTCACCTGGGATCCCTGTGACCTCCTCTGGTTGTGGATAGATTCCCTGCTCTCCTGAGGCTGCAGCTCTCTGGGCAACCAGATCAGCTCGGTGGAGGAGCTGCTGGAGAGTCCACTTGGAGTGTTAGCGGTTCTGGCCTCTGTCCCAGAAAACGGGGCCAAGTTAAGTGGTTCATCCTGCACAGTGGGCCAGTTTCTCTGTGGATTCCTGGACTGCTCGTCCTGCCTGATGCTCTGTTTGTTGGCATGTTTCCTCTGATCAGCTACTGGGTTATCCACGGACATCTCAACGGGCCGCAGCTCCCATGGGTCCTGAGGCGTCGTTGTCCATACGAGGCTTGAGAAACTTCCAGAGGTCTGTGTCGGAACCTTCCAGCTCGCCTCTCTCTCGGGTGTGTGCTGTAACCTGGCTCCAAAGTCAGACTCCAGTCCCTGAATCCCAGACACAGCAAATAAGTCTCGAGCAGGCGAGTGCTGAGTTTGAGGTGTGAAGGAGTCGATGTCGAGGATGCCAGGTTTGTAAGGCTCCTTCCAGCGATTCGCGGGGTCACTGCGTTGGGCGGTCGCCTTCACCGAAGGCTCGTTTCTCAGCACAGAGTCCAGATCGAGAACTTTAGGCCTCATCGGTGCAGATTCCTGTCTCAGTCTTTCATGTTCTTCTTTCCTCTGCTTCTCTTTCAGTCGCTGCCTCTCTGCTTCCTGTTGTTTGGCTATCTGTCTCATTTTCTCAGCGTTGTCCTTCTCCATCTTCTCCCTCAATCTTCGTTTTTCAAACTCCAAAACCTGTTGTCTCTCTTTCTCTTTGAGCCTCTCTAATTCTTCTATCCTCTTCTTCTCCTTCTCCAGTTCTCGCTGTCTCAGCCTCTGGTTTTCCATCTCTTGCCTCTCCAGGTCCAGCATTCTCTGCCTCTCTCTTTCTAAACCTCTCTGCCTCTGTTGCTCCAGCACCCTCTGCTTTTCCTTCTCAATCTCTTTCTGACGCTCCCTCTCCATCTCTTTCTGTCGTTCCCGCTCCTTGTCAAGTTCTCTTATTCTTAACATTTCCTGTTCTAAAGCCATTTGTTTAATTTTCTCTGCCTGTTCTCTCTCCCTTAGTCTCTGTTTCTCAAGCTCCATGAGTTGCTGCCTCTCCTTTTCTCGCTGCTTCTGTTTTTGCAACTCCACAAGTTGTCTCTCCTGCTCCTGCCTCTGCTTCTCCCTCTCAATCTCTTTCTGACGCTCCTCCATCTCCTTTTGTCGTTCCCTCTCTTTATCAAGCTCTCTTATTCTTAACATTTCCTGTTCCAATGCCATCCGTTTCATTTTCTCCGCCTGTTCTCTCTCCCTTTTGTCCCTCATTCTTTGTTTCTCGAGCTCAATGACCTGCTGACGCTCCTTTTCCTTTTGCTTCAGTTTCTGAAACTCTAAGAGCTGTTGTCTCTCCTCCTCGAGTCTCTCCATTTCCTCCATTTTCTGTTTCTCCTTTTGGATATCGAGTAGCCGTCTCTCCTTGTCCAGCTCCCTCTGTCTCTCTTCCTCCCTTTGTTTTTGTCTCTCCCTTTCCTGCATCCTCTCCGCTTCACGTCGTTTTTCCATCTCTCGCTGCTGCAGCCTCTCCCTTTCAAGTTCTTTTAATTTCTCCCTCTCTACCTCTTGTAGTCTTTGTTTTTCAAGTTCAATTTTTTTTTGCATTTCCAGGACACGTTGTTTCTCCTCCGATTCCCATTTCTGCTTTTCATATACTTTCTGCCTTTGCCTCTCGGCTTCTCTTTGCATCTCCAACTCTTTCATTTGGGCAAATTCTCGATGTGCCTGTTTCTCCATTTCCATCTGTCGTTGTTTTTCCTTTTCAAGCTCTTTCAATTTAGCCATGTGTCTCTCCGTCTCCTTTTGTAGTTCTCTTTTCTTTTGGGCATCCAACATTTCCTCTTTTCTCTGGTCATCAAACACTGATCGAAGATCAACCTCTCTTTGTCTCCCCTTCTGTGACTCCCTTACCCATAACATTTCTTGATCTAGTGCTACCTGTCTAATTTTATCAGCTGCTTCTTTCTCCTTTTTCTCTTTAAGTCTTTGCTTCTCAAGCTCTATAAGCTCTCTGGGTGACAAATTGCTCCTTATCATCAACTCCTCCACTTTTTCTTGAGATTGATAGGTTTTCCCGTAAGCCTCCTCCAAAGATGGATTTCTCCTCATCGGCAGATTCTTTCCTGGCAAGTAACCGAGAGCAGATCTTGCTGAATGATCATCAATGTCTTTAATGCTTGTTCCCGCTTCCCCAAGAAAAAAAGGCTCCTGTATTTGTCCAGTCAAAGCAAAGTAAGTTGCCCTGGGTTTGGACGGTTCGTCGGTCGGCAGCATTTTTAAACGTTTTGGGGCTGCAGCTGTATCGTCCTGCTCCAGTAGTCTCTCTTTCCCTTCCCTTTGAGATTCCTTTAGCATCCCTTTCTCCAAACCTGTATTTTGGTCCTGGTCTGAATTGTCCCACTTGGGTAAAGCTCCCACTCTTAAATATCGCGGCTCTGATTCTGCGGTCATTGACGAAGCAGATTGTCCTTGTGCAGGATGAGTCCCCTCTGCCACCGATCTGCTCCCGTCTGAGCGTTTGGAGCGGAGTGTCATGGCCTTATCCTCCCACTGCGCTGACGGGATGAGCTCACTCACCACCCTGTTCTTCTCGATCGCCTGTACAGTGTCGAAGGCATGTCGCACCTGCTGAGGACTTGATGGGGAGACGGGTTCTTTGTAAGTGGCAATGAACAGACTTCCATCATCCTCCAAATCTCTTCTTTTAGACGACGGGCTGCTGTAAGAATCCACATCGTCCATCATGAACACGCTGTGCCTCTCCACCACATATTCAAACAGGGAAGCCCGCACAGTCTGTACTGCAGCGACGGGACTGGACCCAGGCTCTTCAGGAGTGGAGGCTTTTCTGAGCTGCTCTTGTGAATCTTTTGAATCCAGAAATGTCCTCTGGTCAATCGGAGTGACGACCGACTCCTCAGCCTGAGAAAATAGAGACATACAATTAGGAAAACACTAGAATATAAAAGACTTTATAAATCCTAGAGAGAAATTCCTTGAAAATTAACAGTTGTCACAACTGTGTCTTGGTAATATTGTTTTCTCTCAGTCTTTCTTTCAGGAGTGATTTACCTTTGAGGAATATTAGCTCTGAAATACAACTCTAAACTGTTGACCATTGAAATATTGCAATTGGTCATGTGAATGTGCCAAAAATAACCTGCGTGTAAGCTGGTATCATTATTTTTCATATATGACTTATAAGATGCAAAGAATGAAAATGTTAAATAATTGAATTACTCATGGTAAATGCTTGACATTTTCAAGCATTGTAAATGTCGAAATGTAAAGAAAGTTTGCATGAATGACCCAATGGTTATTACTATTGGATCATTCATGAGCATTTTAAAAAGTTTGTACACTGTTGGTACGTATTCATTCTTTATATGTACCTATGGTGAAGACTTCATATAAAGCACATAAACGCTATCACTCTTGTTCTCAGGCGGCCTCATGACAGTGGGTGTGGTACAGAGGTAGTAATCAAAGCCTCTATGTATTGACCTTTTTCCCAGTGATCTCTGTGTGTTTCATAACTGTCAGCCTCTGGGGATTATTGATGTTCTGGCTGTCTTAGGTTTCACAGCTTTGTTTGTCTATGGCAGCAGTCCTTTTTGCTGCAATGTCCCATTTTCTCCGGGGACTTTTTCCTCTGAACACAGGCAGACTTTGGGCCACAGGTAATGAAAGCAGCCTTTCAAGGGTGTTCATTAGTTTTTATGTACACATGTTAGGAGTAACTAGACAGGCACAGACCCAACTGAGCTCCTACTAGTAACTTTATGCTGTGTATGTACATTTTATTTTGTCTTTTTTATTTCTGCCAACGCTGTAAAGTTTATGTTGGCATGACATAAAATAAATCAAACTGAAGAGAGCTCCCTTCACAGGATAGCCTGTGAAAGCATTCCAAGCCCTGGGCTGTAGCACAGTTTAACATTGTTACCCTCATTTGCCTGTTAAACCAACGCTGAGCTCACGTGAAAGCAGCTCGTACTAAGCTCCGTCGCTCTCTTACCCTCCTTTGAGGATCTTTGACGATCTCATGGTGATCTGCAGCCTCACTGAGGGGAACGAGGTCTGGTGACCTCTCGGATGAAAACCTAACGAACGGACGCCACACAAGACAAAAGCCATGCATGACAACAGAACTCATGGACAAAGAAAACGACAAAAACAAATGCGAAGGGACATCAAGAAGGACTCTTACCTTTTTGTTAGGTCAAGGGGCAATGGGCGGGGCTTCGGGGTTGGCTTCATAGCAGGGCTCTGAGTTGGCGTCGTATCCTCCGTCAGCTGCTTGATGAGCTTTTTAACACCCAACGTAGATTCTGCTTCAGGAGCTGGCTGCACTGGAGAGGGAACATCTGACCCCTGACTGGTTGGTGCAGGAGTGGAAGACAAATCAAAGAGAAGACTGATGCGTGACTTGATGCTAACCCCGCGCTCATCGTCGTCATCATCTGTCTCCTTCACAGCCGTTTCGTCTGCTTTGTTGATGCTTTGGTCTGTGAGCGCTGGATTGCTTGCAGCATTGCTCCTTTGTAGTGACATTTTATCTTGTTCTCTCTTCAGCGGCGGTGACTTCTCCTCAGTAGTGTTCCCCTGAGTGTCCGCCTTCAGACTTTTACGGTGCAACGAAAGACCGACGGATTCAAACTTAGATGTGAGATCAGCCGAAAGTGGTCGTCTCCCCACCCACCGAGGAGTAGGAGCTGGTGTTTCAGTCTTAGTGGGACTGTCAGGAAAAATGGCTGACACTGGCCTGGCCCTGGAACCTCGAGAGTGGGCTCGCAGCTGCACAGGTGCTTCAGGTTGAGCCTTTTTTTCTACCTCCAGCCCAACATCAAGAAGAACCCCCAAGGATTTAGCTCTGGTGATGGAGGTCCCTCCTTTACTCTGTGTACCCTGACTCTTCTCGTTTTCCCTCTGAGTGGTTCCAAACCATTCTGCAGCCTGCAGATTCTTCAGGTTTTTGGCATAGCTGGATGCAGCAGGTTTCTGAATCTCCGCTAGGACAAGAGGACTGGGCTTACTGGTGACTCCAGGATCAAAAGGAGGGGCTGGCTTGAACGGCTGAGCTATTGGCTTTGTTGTTTGTCCAGTGTTGAACTTGTTCGTTTTAAAGGATGTAGAAGCAGGACGATTAGGATTGGATAAAAGCAGTGTTGGTTTTCCAGAAGCAAGTGGTTGAAGTGGTTTGGGGCTGCTTGGCGGCTCCGGCTTGTGTCCAGGAAGGCGGGTGGACTCAGGACGGGGTTTGGTTTGGGGCTTCGGGGCAAGTATGGGTTTAATAGTTGGATTTCTCTCCACAGCAAAAGGTTTTGCAGAAAGCCGTGGTTTGGGGGCTGGGACAGGCTTGTTAGGTTCTGATGCAATAATTCGGGCCTGATTTATAGCCGGAATCTCAATGAGGTTCGTATTGCTGGAGTCAGTCAGGGGATTTAGGTGAAGTCGTCCTCCTGCCACGGCCCTCCCAACCTCCCCAGGCTGAACTTCCACCTGAGCAGCCATCCTGTTCACCAGCACCTATTGTAAAAATACAAAGAGAGATTCCTCATGAAAAGAAAAGTTGTTGTTTTATCCAACAATATATTTAACAATTGAAATCTGATGGAAGCACACACGTATGCTGTAGTATTTAAAAAAAAAAACATTTACAAATAGGTGAGTTGTAGTAATTGGAAGGACACGAGGATCACTTGATGAATCGCTGCTTTTATTATTCTCATTCAGATTTCTACCCTTGACATGTTAACATAATGTAGCAAAATTGGTCAATAATACATTACTGCCTGATTTTTCTTTGGGTTTTAGCCTGGACAGATAGATGTTTCTGTGGAAAAAAACCACTGCCGTCTAACTGGAAATCCTCTATCTAAAATGACAGCTTTCCTTGTCCACCTTGAAAAACTCTGAAAACAGCTACAATGTGAATCTGAATTGAAGCTGCGTGGATTTCAGTAATCCCTTTATTTGAAGTTGAAGTGTTTGCAGCATGTTTAAAAAAAGAAGAAAAAAGAAGAAGAAAAAAAAAGCTTATATATTCTTGGAGTTGAACTAACATTTCACATGATTAAAGGATCCCTTTATGCAGTTTGTGGCACAACTTTCTGTCCGCCCCCACACTGGAGAGCCCTTATCATTGTCACTCAGTGCAGGAAAACAAGTGGAGCACGATGTAAGCTCATACAACCAAGAACTGGTAAAACTACACTTGAGGCAGAAGCCACTTGTTATTAATAACACCTCTGCTTGTTGTGCAATGACATAAGAAAATGTGTGACGTGGAGCAGGACTGCTGTTCAAGCACCAGGAGTGCAAATGATCTACATCTTTACAACTCTTCAAGTGAATGTTCACCGACAAGATACGTCAAGATAACTTACTACTTAATTTGTCTTTTCACTTTGTCAGCATCAGTATCATTACTGGCACGGCTTGACTCACATTTTATTGAGGAAGAGTATGTAATATAATTTACCTATCAAATGACTTTGTAAAAGACACATGATGAGATTACACAGCGGGGGGTGTGCTGGTGAACATGACTGCATTCTTTCAAGATGTAGAATGATACAAGGAGGAGGCCGGACAACTACACAGTGTCATTGTTTGATTTCTCATGCGGTAACACAACGTAAGACAGTGAATGGGGGATTCCACGAGAAACTCTGCCAATTAAAGGTCCGGCCTCACCCCTGGTGAACACTCCTATGTCTATTTTTAAATGCCTCGTCACTCCGGAGGACAGACACTGACAATTATGTGTCAGTTGGGGATCAACTTGCTTAATTCTTAAAAACACAGTAATGACAACAATTGTTCTCGTCTTCTGTTTTCGTTGTGGTAAATAAGCTACAAAGCAGCTCCGGCACTCCTGTATATTGCCCTTTAAGGAACTCCCTTCTCACAGACAATAATGCTTTCCACATGTTGCTGTGCCGAGATACTTAACCAGGGAAACATTCTTGATGCGGAATCAAACAGCTGCAAGTAGTGGTGGAGTGTCTTACCTGACCAGATGTCAACCGTCTGCGATGGAGCTTGAGCTTCTGTTGTTACCAAGCCACGATGTCATATCACAAAGGAGGAAGGAGGTGAAAGCACCTGAAAGGAACACACAGTGTGTCAACAACGCACAAAAGCTCTGCACTTGTCAACTGCAGCGTGCTTGAGGCAACAGCAGAGAAATCTCAGCAGAGCTACAACAGGGCTGTCCAAGAGTGTGTCACGCCTCCGCACGGCAGCAAACGGATGATCGTGTTGAGACAGACACAGACTTTGGTAAACACAGTCACACCCACCCTGTTGTGCTGGTGGCAAAAGTTCAGACATGAAATGCGACAAAAGGCACAAGGAAAAGCCATTAACTCTCTCACAGTTCCCTGGTCATAAATTTGCATTGTTTTCTCGATCAATACTGACCTGCTGTCATCCACACACGACTCGCCCTGTAGTATCTATGCAAATTCAACCTGGAAGAATAAACACTACAAGCACTGTGGGTTCACAGGTTGTTTTCTTCTTTCACCCCTATTTTGAGACATGTCTTGACATGTCAAACCTTTTGCAGTGCCTCTCAAATACATCAATCCCAACTCCGCAGCATCTGATTCAATGGTTTCAATTCATAGTGAAGATTTGGAAAAAAAAAAAAAAAAAACTAGGCAAAATAGTTAAATGTGTGTTTGTGCTTTGCCCAAGAGAGACTGAAAAGTCTAAAAACCTGAACTGTAGACGTTGACAGGAAACACTTTTGCCAAGATGGAATGCTAAACATTCGCGGTGATGGTGGGTCGAGCAGCACAGCAGGGGATTAGGAAAGTGTCTGCCTTATATAGCCTGAGACATACAAGCCCGCATCTTGCACATAACTCATTACTACAACCACAAACGACACTGAAGGAGTCAATGATGTGTCTCTCATGGTAGGCGCACTCGTCGCACGTCCAATACGTTTGGCACACATTTTTAATAGGACGCACAAAATGAATTAGACAAACTTCTTTGATTCCCACCAGGAAGTGCAAGCAGGAAGCGCAGGGCTAAGGGTGAGCCGACGACGTGTTTGTTATGTTTTGTAACAAACTGTTACAAGCAGAAACGTATTGAGTCAGTAACCTGGTTCAGCCAGTTTTATTATACAATGGACAACTTCATGTTATCCGACCTTCCACCAGCCAAAAAAAGAAGTGTAAACATTTTCAAATGAGATCACCAAATTTTTAATGGCAATTCACGTGAAAGAGCCACATCAAAAACACACAATTGGCATTCAAAAAGATTATTTTGCAGAGTGGACTCAGCCAATAAATACACCATCATTAAAAAAATGGTAGGTTTGAGCTTCTTTTGTTATCATCTTGTCATCAAAATCCCCAAAATAGACATAAATACAAGAAATATAGATCTATTATAATGGCACAACATCTAACTACACTTTGGCTGCTTGCTGTCATCCAATCCACCTCAGAGAGTTGTTACATCTGCTGTTATATAATGTAATTAATCTACCAACAGAAATGAATAAAATAAAGCCACAACACAAAGAGATGTGGAATAACAGTGGCAAATCTATAATCACAATCTAAGCTACCTGCTCCCATCCAATAGATCCTTTATGGAGTTTGATCTGTCATACTTATCATGTTCTTGTCAATTTATAGTTTAGGACACCATTAAAAATATGTTGTAAATTCAAATGATAAAAGATAAAGGGTTACAGTTCAAAAACATATGTAGACACACCATGTTAGAGCTGTCATCCATTAGGCCTGTATAGAGTTTAGCTGCTTGTCTGAGATATTAATCTGTATTAGCGAGGCCACAATCCGGCAGATTTAAGGTACAGATTTAAGGTTATCTGGTCATTTAAAAGTGGTAATTACATCAGTGCGTAATTATGCATTGTAATTGAGTAACATCTAAAAGTGCAAACTTTAGGGGATTTTTTTCAAATACGACTACAGTATGCAGACTTGCATGAATGTTATATTGAACTGTGTTAAGAAGACTTACCTAGTAGATTTATATAGTCGTTTCAGTGTGAATTAAATACGTATGCCACACATTTACCAACAAATACAAAGTTATTTCACATTTCCAGATCTGAGATTGCAACAAGTGTGATCCCTGCTTCCTGTCTGTTCAGCTCCAGCAGCTCGGATCCTGCACAGGAACATACAAGAGTTATCCTGCACGGGACAGAGGGCTTTTTAATTTAACTCAGTAAAACCGTGTTGAGTGAGCAAACACACAGTATGAACTGTTCATTGATTCCCGCAGACTGAGAAACACGAGCGAGGACTCGGGGCATCAACAGCTCGCTGGCTAGCAACCGCAGGCTAATAACTCAAGAGACTGAACTCACAAAATGGAAACACGAACCGAACCTGCTGCTGCTTCAATTGGAGACAACTTACCGAACTGTAAAGTCACTTTTTTTCTCTCCTTTCCTTCGTGTCGAAAGTAACCGCAGACGTGGTGTATCCAACCAACTAAAACGGGTTTTTACCTGGCTGTGACTGGAGGTTAATTTGGATGCTAGCGGAGGAGCTAAGTTAGCTGGTTAACTCGTCTCAGGTTGCAGTGTTGTTGACAGGCTCGACTAGACAGCGCTCAACCAGCCGCCTCACCGGAAGTGCCAGTAGCGGCGCTTTCACAATAAACCACAGAGTGGCAGGCGCCGGAAGTGGCAAGACTGCCCGCAGTTTTCAACATAAAACACAAACCAGGAGGCGTAAATGTGGATTGAAAAACTTTTTTTTTTTTAAGCAATACAATTTACTAATTTGGTTAGCTATTCTCACAATACATAAACTAACAAGTCTATCTTTTTAAAATTGAATTCACAATAAAAAGCCATAAAATCAGAATATTTTACACATGTTAGACTTACATATATTTTATTTACCCACAATAAAGGTAACAGTTTTACATAATTGAGAGTATGTGTAATGAATCGAAATTATATGGCTATTTCACTCTTTGACTTAAATCATGGGATACACTAACATTTGTCCTTATATTCTATTTCTTTAATGGCATGTGTGTCTTTGTGTTAGAATAGAATAGAACAGAACAGAATAGAATAGAATAGAATAGAATAGAATAGAATAGAATAGAATAGAATAGAATAGAATAGAATAGTAAATACATTATTAAACCCAGAGGGAAATTATTTTACAGCAATAGGTACAAGGCTTAACAATGACTAATATGGAATTGACAAAAATAAAGCACTCAAAGAAGAGCTGTGAAGTCTGACATCCACAGGAAGGATCTTCTGTAGTGAACTTTAGTGGGCTGAGTGTTTTGTTGAAGGTGCATCTGCTGTTGACAGGACATCACAGAGGAGATGAGAGGAAATTGTCCAGGATGGACCTCAGTTTGAACCAGAGCCTTCTCTCTTGAGGCTTGTAGTCCATCTCCACCTCCACATCACTGGCCTTTCTGATGAGTCTCTTGAGCCGCGTGCCTTTGTTTTAATGACACAAAGACAAAGGATCAATAATGCATTTAATTGAAGAAACAAAAACAAACAAATATTAGTTTCATTTCAGATAAACTGCAGTATTTCCATCCTTTTGTGACTTAATTCTTAATAATTGTAGCCTGCATGTCATGGAAGTTACAAATACAACAATACAATATTACAGTATTTTCAAAGATCAAAAACATTATTCCCCTTTTATAACAAAGTTCTTAAGTGCTATTTTATAAGTGTAAAACTCATCCATATATTCAGATGTGTAGATTTATAAAATACAAAACTAAATAAATAAAAAAAACTCCGGTATTGGATTGTAACATTTCATCATTTAAAATGTGCCAATGCTGTTTAAAAACATTTAATTTGTTTCCTTTGGGTCAAGCTCCCAGACGGCCTCTCTTTGAGCAGCTTTGACCTTAATGCGCATATAATTTGACACCTGTCTTCCTGCCTTGTTGGCTGCTGATGTGCGCCTAAAGTAAATTATCCAATAGAAGGTTTTTTTTTGCTCCACGATTTATTTAACAGTGAAAAACGTTCATATTTTATTCATGAACTTGCATATTTCAATACTTTATATATACATATATCTCATTTAAATTCTTTTGAGGAAGCACTTCCAAGACATCTTCATTATATTTGAGCCAAGAGAGATATGTTTGTTGATTAGTTGTCCCCTAAATTTTAAAAATCACCTTAACTTTACATTTTAAATACATTTTTCATGTTTGTCTTGCAGTTGTTTTTCCTTTCATTTCCTAATTTTCCTTTGATATTATGAACCGTGTTGAACAGTTTAAATCTGCATTACTTTTAAATATACCGAAAACCCTGAAAGGCCATAAACATGAACAAATCAGGTGTACAACTTCATTCTCTTTGTAAAAATGTACCACTACCAAATAAAATTGGTTTTGTGGCTGTACAGTAAACCAGGTATACAGTGCCCTCATGTGTTTAGAAGTAAACAGTGCAGACATCAGTTTCCCAAACCTTTACGGTTTGGCCCCCTATTTAGTATAAAGCTGTTCACTGTCAACCAGACACACACTTTTTGTTTTTCAAACTCCATTGCAGTGAATTTCACACCACGGACCTTTGAATAATAAAAGAAAGTAACTCTACATGGTGACTACTGACTGCGGAACAGTATTATTTGCTGTCAAGTGTATTTTCAAGCACCTAAACTGTGCAATTATGTTCAGTGTAACAGGATTATTTATTTTCTTGGAAGCATATTTGTTCAATGCTTCCAAGCAATGCTCAAACTTCTCCTTTGCATTTAAAGGGAGCCTAGTAAAAAAAAAAAAAAAAAAAAGCTGTCCTTGGCAGTGTCCCTGCATTCATTTTTTTAAAAATCATTCATTCATTCATTCCATGGCCCACCTGCAATGGCTTTGACCCCCCCCTTTGA
>OMNM01037774.1:0-30066 GCA_900302745.1 Parablennius parvicornis | reverse complement strand
AAACCACTGGGTTGGAGTGCTGGAGACATTTAAACAAATCAAACGAAGCCACTTCATGATTGTGCATGGTTGTTTATTCATTACAACAGACTAGTTATGCTACTAGTCTACAAACTTGCTCAAAATAAAGATGAATGAAAGAACTTTCAAAGCAAATCCCAAACCTCTTCAGGAACATTAGTTAAATGTCAGCAATTCTCTTAAGTTCACACGTTTTCAACACTGAAATAATGCAGTGAGTGAGGAAGGGGGACAAGTTGGGTTAATGTCAGTAAGCATCCTATAACAGAAGATGAAATAGGAGGAAAATTTATTAAAAAGGTGCATAATTATAGTTTAACCAGAAAAAAATATATACCTCAGTCCTGCTGAACCCACAGAACTAATTTCTCTCTTATCTTTTTTTTTACAATACTGTTTTCACCTCTATTATACCAGAATATAATGCATCAAAGTTGGCATTAAAACACTAGCTTTTTGCAGTCTCAAAAATCTATCTTCTAGGTATGAGTCCAAAATTACGTTGTCTGAGAAACACCGAAAAAGAGCTTCTGTTTCCTCCTTATTTAAAATAAAGCTTGAGATTGATATTGTGCTGCTGCCAAGTATCCCGGAAAGATTCAAAGGTGCAACGTACCTGCAGCTGGCTGACTGCTTCTCGAGTTAAAGCACCGTTAGGGAATCTTGTCCAAATTACTCGTGAGTGATCGATTAAAAGCTTTGGATCCAATTCAGCAAACACTGTGATGCTGTCTGAAGCATCCGTAAATAATCGAGGCAGCAGCTTCTTTCCATTTCTAAGTTTGTTTGGCAGCTGAACTACTTGTTTCGTTGGTGCATAGTGACGGGAGGACGATGCAAAGCTTTGACCTACTGCTGAACGAAAGAGCTAAATTAAACTGGTGGAAGACGCCCAGACGGTGGCTCAAGGTGGAAAAGCAGCATGAACTTTGGCTACATACCGAAAACTATTTCGATTGCTTATAGCTTCAAAAACAAGCTGCATGGAGGAGTCGAAACAAAAGCTGTGGGGAAGATCTCAAAAACAATATGGTGACATGGACTTCAGCGTCGTCTACTTTGTGTGAACCATGGATGTGCTGAACAGAAGCTTCTGCTTTTTCTTCTTCTTCTTCCCTCCTTTTTCATCTGAAAGAGAAAAAAGATGAAGAATGAGGAATCTGGTTCCACAAACCATCTGGGATGAACTGTGCAGGTCTTCGGTTTGCAGACCTGGTTCCACCACCGGCTGCGGAGGAGCTGCTGCACCGCTGTCCAGCTGCAGAAGAGCTTTCTCGAAGGCCTGGCTGAAGGAGTTCTGAAAGCTGGGCACAGGGACTCGGTCGGAGCCGTCGCTCTCGCCATCGCTGTCGGCTGCCGGGGGAGCGAGCAGCTGATCTGTACAGGGCGAGAGTGGCGAGTTAAAAGAAGGCTCCGAGCTGCGACACTCCTCATCGCAGCACAAACGGGTCACACGGGAAAAGCTGAATGACAGACTCAGTGACGCTGCTAAAGCACATGATCGATCAAGGCACCCAACAAATTACATAACTCAACGTTGTCTTTATTGCAAATTAATGACGAACGCGCTGCAATCCAAAAAAAAAACGTTATTTCTAATATGTTCAGTATATAAAAACTATCACAACAAATTTGGTTTCACAAAACAAGGAACACATCGACCACGAGTAGTCCACGTAGACATGACTGAGGCTTCTGGTACGTCGCACACGTCTTCCTCTTAGATTCAATCAACACCTTAAAGTTAAAACTAAATAATTATGAGAAAAACAAACAAACTACTTTTACTTGGAATCTTTCTGCTGACATTATTTGACTAAGCAGTCCTGTGGACAAAAGTCTGGTGATTCATGCTTTTGCCTGGAGCTTCGTCTGAGATTTAAATGAGGAGCAAACTGCTTATCCAAACTCAGTTTAATGCGTTTGATCTCAGTTAGACAGCAAAGAACTTGTTTTTTTTTTTGCAAACTCAACATTTAACACGTTGAAGCATCTTGTTGTGGCGCTTACACGCCTGTAAACGATCGACTGAAAACCACATCGTTTTCTCATTTAAGTTTTGAATTTCATGTTCAAATGTTTTGATGACGATCGCAGTATTTTGCGTTTCCAAAAAAATTGATTTTTCCCCATTTAGAAGAAGACAGAGTGGTGTGCTTCAAAAAGTTCAACACAAACCAGGTCAGTGTAGAAATGACAGCAGAGCTATGCCCACCTTTCTTTGGAGTGATCCTGGGACCAGCGTCGACTCGGGCCTTCCCACCTTTCAGCATCTAGAAAGATTAGAAAGTATGTTCTGATTTAAACAAAAAAACATGACGTGATGTGATGCATTATCTTCACAGAGTACTCGTGTTCTGCGTACCTGTGCAAAAGACATGCAGTGGGAATCATCCTCAACGCTGCCCACGACCGCTGAGGGGACATTCAGACACGGGAAACCGGCCCCATCTGAGACCACAGAAAAAGAAAGGATTAATGAGTCCTCCAGTCTTAAGCAATGGATGATACACAAAGCTGTTCAACACCCAAAACAGATGAAAGAGTTAATCGTACCAGAGGGGCTGGTGCTGAGGGGTGAAGGAGGAGCGAAAATAAAGTCAGGCTGCATCAGGGGGCTGCTGTTGTGAGGTGGAGAGCCAAACGCTGGGAAGTGTTGAAGGTTTTCCAGCCCGATGTGGACCTCAGGATCTGAAGGGAAGCAGGAATCCAAAGAGTGTTGGAAAAAGATAAAAGTTTGATCCAAATGTTTTCTGGAAGATTCATTATTTACGTGACGTTAATACATTTTGCTGAACTTACATTTACCCTGCTTCCTGTTCTCCTCTATTTCAATTCGCTTCTCCCTGCGTTTCTCATCTCTGGCCTTCTTCTGCCTCAGGCGCTTTCTTTTCTCCAAGTCATCTGAAAAACATCAAGAACAATTCCCTTCAACCGTCTGTGGAAAAACTCAGAAACTTAAAAAAGTTTATCTTAAAAAGTGAGTTCTGATTGTTCTAACCTGCGAATGTGTCCAGAGTTTCTTTGGACAGGACGGGCGGCTGAAGCGCCAACTCACAGATGCTGAACTCGCATGTGAGCGGCAAATGAGCCAGATAGCGATGGCGGCGGCGGATCTCCTGCAGCGACAAGAAAAACACGTTGATACAGACTGATGCACATAAGCTGAAAAGAAATATTTCTTTTAGAATTAAATAACGGTAAAACCCTGGTGATTTGTGTTAAAACTACAAAACAGAATTAAACATGTGACGTCTGCATGTTGTGCTTCCTCATTGACCGACCTCAGTCACGGTGTGTCCCACGATCTCCACCACCGTGGCAGTGATGGAGTCTGGACTGGCCTCCAGGCTGCCGTATTCACGCAGCAGGCAGCGCACATTGACGGGATGGAGGAACATCTGCTGGCAGTCATCCGCTGGAAGAAAGTTAGAACAAGGTAAAGGTTAAGCAGATGAGGATTTGGAAGAAATACCAAGCGACCACAGTGAGGAAAACCAGACTTCCTTTCTTTTAGTTTGTCTTTTATTTTGTAACATGATCTTTGATCGGCTCACATAAATAAAGTTAACCTACAAACTCTAGTTTGGCTTTGAGAAGCACATTTAAAAAGTGAAGTGATTTTCCTGGTCGGAGAATGACTCACCTTGATAGAAGTAGTAGTAGGGCCCGTGCACCACGCTGGCTGAGGGGCGGCCGGACTCCGCCTGGCTCACAGGGTTCTGCTCGCTGAGCTCTGGAGCTGCGTCCATCACAGCCTCGGGGGGCTCCTCCAGCACACTCTCCAGAACAGCTTCAGGAAACCCTGGCAGTTCAGCAGCTGTCTCCTCCACCTCCTCAGTGGGCTCCTCCACCTCCTCAGTGGGCTCCTCCACCTCATCATCAAAAGCGGAGGCGTACTGCAGCACAGGCTAAGACAGAACAAAGACGGTGGCAAAGACGGCATAATGAGGAAAAAATTTAAAATACAAATTCAAATGTACAGTTCCTTTATTAATAACTGGATATTAATTTCTCGGCTCACCTTGGCACTGCTGATGTTAGTCACCACTTCCTCCACAGGAGAAGAAGGTTCTTTCAAAGTAAGAAAGGACAAGTTCAGGCTGTCGGCAGTTTCCTTCTGCTGCTTCAGCAACATTTCTTCTTGTTCCTAAACAACAAACAAGCAGAAACAGTTCAATCATGAGTCTGCAGCTTGGTGTCAGAGTTGTTTTTTTCTTACAAATGTCAACTTGTTCAGTTTTGTAAAAAGACAGACTTTTTCAGAATGCACCTATTCTTCACACTAAATCTAAGTTAAATGTCTACAGTTGACACTTCTAGCTCATTATGTTGGCTGCATGCGGCACCTGATAGCTCCATATTATAGTCATATAACTTTAAACGCTCAGGGCTAGTAAGAGGCACATAGTTTTACCTGTAAGTGGCAAAGTGCGCCCTGAATGAAGCAGCCTTCTGCATCGTCTTCACAGAGCAGCTGAGCTTGAAGTGCTGCCTTTTCCTCTGCCTTCTGGCTCAGGACTTGCGCTGGTGCGATCAGCAGCAGCTTGGAGTACGGACTCAAGCAAGCGTCTGCAAAACAGGGGAAAAGAAAAGATGATTTTATGGTGAAGTTTAACTCTGAGTGTTGCCTAACAATTGATTATTTATACTGTGTTGTATGAGCATGCAGAATAAACAAACTATCATTGAATTATTACAAATAATGTTTGGAAAGCTGTAAATCAGGGATGTTTGTGTGTCTCACCTCCAAAGCGAACAGGCTCCTCCACCTTCACCCACTGAGAGCTCGGCATGGCCACCAGAGCTCCCTTTTCCCTCCGCATCAGGCGCATGGTGATCTCATCACCAACAACATACTGCCTGGTTTCCATAGCAACCACACTACAACAACAGGGGTGACCAGACCAGTCAACTCAAGTGCACACGGCACACAGAACCTTCAGGACTGCATTTAGACACCTTTTTGTATTTATCGAATTTGTAGCTAATAAAGATTTAGCAAATTCACGTTTTCATCTCCCCGTTTTTCGCATTCAATTCTACCATTCCTTAAACCTGTTTTAAAGCTTGAATTCGTTGAATGACCCTATTTACCTCTTCAGGTCAGCGGGATGCACGGCCTCATTGCAGATGGGGCACTTGGACCAGCTCTTATCACCAAGAGACAGGTAGTGCAGCATGCATGGCCAGCAGAAGATATGTCCGCACCGAGTGATTCGTGCTGCCAGGGGAGGCTCCAGGCAGATGGGACAAGATGGCACCTCATGGCTGTAGATACGCTGTCAACATGCAGGAATCATACACACTTGACTTTTCGAGATACAAAAGTATGTGTTTGCTGAAAATACTCCTATCAAAGAATGGCACAAACTCACCACTTGCTGTACTGAGTCCCAGTTGACCAGAGTGTCTGGATCAGTGAAGTGAGCCTTGTAGTCCTGGTCGTCAGTCACCACAAACTGACAACTACCAACAAACAAGACACAATTGCTTAATATGTTCAACTACTCTATCTAAAAATATATATATATATTTAGATTGGCAAAGGTTGCGTACTTGGCCTGCAGAAAAAGCTCCTTGTTGAAGGGCTTATGCTTGTGGCCCCACTTGTTCCGGCGGCCCCAACAGGCATGGCCGCCATCTCCGACGCCACCATTACCTCCGCGAGGTTCAAAGGTGAAATTCAGCAGGTGGTTCAGGCTAATTTTTTTCGGTCCAGCAAATTGAGCCGGGCTAAACTCGGCCCGGCGCGTCTCTGCTACCTGAAAGCGTGACGACCAAATGACGACATTCAGACAGAACACACCCACAGCAGAAGTTCACCCCAAAAGAACAGGAAGTAAATAGGATTTCCTCCACCAAGAATACCGACCTCCTCGCGTCGTCCTCCGCCTGCAACCCCATACTGTCGTCCCCCACCTCTCTGAGGGGGTCTCTTGTCAAAATTCTTGCTTTTCTGTGAATTGGTGCGGCGAGGGCCTGAGAAACTATCGGCTTTAGGAAAGGAGGGCTCGCGCTTCCGGCTGTAGCGTTTGGAGCCCCCATTGCTTTTACCATCTGGAATTACAATGACGACATAGATTAGTTTGCAGAATACAGAAATAATGTGATTCACTCGTTTCTTACGTAACAATAAATGTCGGCCATTTAAACAACCTGGTTTTGTTAAAATATTAAAGAATTAATAAATCTATCGTCATTAATGTAGTTGGTAAGAAGGAGTACTGCATATTTATTCATTCACTTATCAACTTAAGAAAGTAATTAATTTAGCTGTTGCTACACAACTGCCTACTGAGAGTGAACATGAAACAAAATACGGACTCCGATCATGGAAGCAGGTCACTGCAAGTATTTCCCAGTCCAAGACGAGAAACCAAGGATGACTATTTCTTTGTTATTGGGACCTTGTGTCTCTCAAATGATTAAACAATCCTCATCTCCTTTCTTTTGAAACCATTTCTGAAAAGCGATTTTAATTGTGTTTTGAATTTGGATTGAATTGAATCTAACTGATGTAACTTGGTGATTATGGGACATAGAATCATAATTCTGCTTTTCTATTGTTTATTTTTAGATTTAAAATGTGATGATTCATTTTCCAACTGAAGCACATGGTGGTTTGTTTAAAATGTAAACATGACAACATATGTATTTCATTTTTCAATTTATAGCTGAACCATTCATCCTTGAAGTTACAATACAAATATTCTTTTTCATATGAATTCCAACTGAAAGTTCCATAGATTATGTATTCACCACATATAAACTGCACATTTTTTTAAATGTCCTGCTCCATTCTTATTTATGTTTAGCTTATAAATCAATCAAATGAGCATCAGCTAAAAATTGTTGAATATTCCACAAGATCTTTTTTTGTTCTATTTGGCTAAAATATTTAAAATAATATTATAAACTATAAAATATTATCCGTTTTTTTAAACAACTGGGAAAAATGGTGTCATCAGTGAAGTGAAAGTTCTTGCAGACCGACTGATATGAAAAAAACTAATGCAAGGAGATTAAATATATCTATAGATATAAAGCTGACAGCTGAGATGTAGAAACACCAGGCAGATAACATGACCAACCCACTGCTGTGTTCAAATGGAAGCTGCAGTTCAGGGACTATTCGGGGGTCAAATGTTTTGACAGCGACGTCAGCTCGAGCAGATCAAGTCCCCTGCAGCCACGCTAGGCCCCAGCGGGCCACACGCAGCTGCAACCGTAACACCGACATTAAACCATGCGGAATGAGGCAGGTGTGTGGTTATGATCACCTGTTTTGGGTTTAGACTCGCCCGGGACTGGGCCTGTAGAGCTGGAACGGGGAGGAACCTTGGTGCTGGTGCTGCTGTTGGGGTTTTTCTCCATGTTTGTTTTCTCCGTGCAGTGAGAGCTGTCGAGGCCGAGATCCAGGCAGAGAGCCGCCGAGCTCTCTAGCATTAAACGCGAAAACAACAGAAGAAAGTGGGCTGCAATGAGTGCGGGTCAGGCGGCAAAGGCCCTGATTCATTTCTGTCAAACGCGGAGACCCCATCACGGCGACATCTTGACCACTAAACAAACCGAAGAAAAAAAAGAGACACGATCTCGGCGTCTCAAGTTATGGAGGCTAGTGGAAGAGAGGACGAAAGCTCGCCACGCGGGGCCAAGACCCCCCCGAGTTTTAGCTTTTTTTTCTTGTTAAGGAAAACTATATGCCCTTAACAAGGCGTTTAATGTTTTCCAAAAGCTGGAAAACAAGTCAATGTGAGTATTTTTGCCAATTTTTTCGAGCGGTTACGACGATCTTGCTCTAATGGCGACGGGTCGCCAGACAGGAACCTGACAGACCCGGATGTTTCTTGTACCGCTGGCCCGTTTGTTATGTACAGAGGCGCCGCTGAGACTCATGGGAAATGTAGTATTACGAGGGAAACAGAGGAGGCTGCAGCCTGTAGATTACAGTTGGGTGGAGGTGGAGATTACTCTTTTTAATCAAGCGCAGTTCTTACTGCACTTCTGAAATTGGACCCAAGTAGCAGTTTCATCGCTACATATTTTCAAATACTCTTCACAAAAACTTCCAAAATATTACTGTTTGCCCTTTATGCAAACTGGTGTGGGTCAAAGGTCTGGGGAAGGAAGGCTGTGATAGCCTATGACCCCAGACCACTTTTTCTTTTCCAGACCTCTTTATTAAAACACTAAGGATTTCCCACTCAACAGCTATATAATGATCTCATGGCCCAAAGATAAAAACTGATAATCTGGATGTGTGGGCCTTCACTGACCTGTAATGCAAGTGATGAGCTGGGTGGGAGGGGTGTTTGGCGATGGTAAGTCCTTCCCAGGCATCTGGAGCTGGCAATCTCTTCCAGGTTAGTTTAAAAAAAAAAAAAATTTTAATTCCGTTACTAATTTAGTTGTACAAAATATCTGCATAGCCCATAGTGTATAAATTAAAGGAAAATTACTTGTATAGAAATGTGGATTTCATACAGAGCTAAGTTTATCTGCTACTAAATGCCAAATAAACTGTGAATACAATAATTAGGACTTGACAAGATTACATATGGCAAAAAAAGTAAAAAAAAAAAAATACCAGTAAAAGTAGCTAAACTTAATTAAGCTGGTAGTACAGGTCCACAATGGCCATGGGTGAGAATTACAGGTCTGACAGGGGGTTCTAGACCCCTGCTTGTACTGAGAAACCATGTGGCTTCCTCCCACCCAAAAATCTGTCCTTTACAATCATAATTTTGCATCTTTAAAAACCACAAACATATAAATTAATGGATCTTGCTCTGTCGTACTGACTTTAGATCACCTGCAATTGGATGTAGATATTTGCTCATCATTTAATAAAACACTTTTACACGAAAATTATTGTTTGTTTGAGTCGTCTACACACGTTTACTAGAAGTGATGATGCAAAATCTTGAGAAACAAAGCTTTAATTTGTAACCAAAAAAAAAAAGACAGGAATAAATCATTGAATACATACAAAAATATACATTAAAACATAAAATTCAGTCATGAGAATCAGGCCTTGTTATTCGACTGTACAATGTAACTGCTGAGTGATGTCACCTCTATGATAATGACTCAAATAATGTAGAAGAATATCCACACTGACCACCACACCTATGTATCACAATAAACATAGGCTCTTTGCACCAAGAGCTGTGCTGTATTCCTCCTGTTTCAGTCCCATATAAAGAGTAAATACAATCCAGCCAGAACTTGAAGATAACTGCTATCATGCCGTAAAGTCACTCTTCTTCATCTTCCCCACTTTGAAGTTCATCCTCATGTTCTTCTTTGTTTCCCCATGCTTGGGAGCAGTTCAGAATTGATCTCCGTACCTGTTGTTTTTCTTCTGCAAATGACAAAATGAGCACATGAATTCATCAATCCACTTATCAGGGTCTTGACATAATTAAGGTCTTGAATAAACTGGTGGATAGACTACAATGAAACTAGAAAAGCACTGCGAGAGCACAGGCCTCTGCCAAATGACGTTTTCAACGTTAACATTTCCCAAATTCAAAGTGCCGCCAAATCGTTAATCTGGATCGGATCCAGATGAAATTTGGAACAATTCAGAGCAATGATTCTCCAAATATACGTGTCAAATTTCAAGAGAATCAGTTTCCTATGTTAAATTCCGGAATTTTTACTGACCTTATTCTGGATCCGATCCTGATTAAATTTTGCACCCAACTAGATATGACCATCCTACAGATCACTGAAGTTTTACAAGTCAATCAGATATGATCTCAGAGAGATATGATTTTTTGAAAACGGCTCAATGATAAGTAAAGGGGGAAAAAACAGAATCTTAGATATTTTTATTTTTTTGTAGCCAGATGGTTATACTGATAACTCTCAAAATCTAATGGAATCCAAGTTGGGTCAAGACACATCCTCTAAATTCTTTTTAGGAAGATCCTTTCATGATTTTTTGCGTAATCCTGCTAACAGATAGACAAACAGACAAATAAACCCTTCCAAAAACAAACCCTCCCTGACAGAGTCACACTTTATAAGATTCACATTCAACACTGTCAAAAATATCTTGATATGAACATATTATAAACTGTATAAAAAAACCCACATAATTTAAGTTATAAAATATTAAAGTTAAAATAAATTGAATAAAATTGTACCTTCAGTTTTACATTTGGGGAGCATCCGATGTAGTTGCTGGGTATTGTATCTGATAAGAAACTTCTGACATGTTCTTATTGTTCCTGAAACAAACAAATGCTTTCAATAAGGCCCAATCAGTAAATTACAATTTTCAAAAACATGTCATTATAAACTCTCTGTAGATATTTCCTTACCTCCCACATGCAAACAATTTAGGAAACATGGGATTTTTTGACCACGGGTTGCAACACTGGTAATGAATGGCAATGCAGACCAGAGAAGTTTGTAACATCTCTTCGGGAAACGTAGAAATACTATTCCAGTGTGAGCATTCAGATATTTCACTGAAAAAAAAAAAAAAAAAAGAGTACAAAGCAGTCAGTCAAAACATCAGTAAGAGGGCAATTTGTTTTCAAGTGTATGACCTCCTAAAATGGTAGTAGAATCCTGAATATCACAAAGCTACTTTCTATCAGCCGATTTTCACTGTGAGGCAGCATTTAATGGGTTTGAAGGAGATTTCAAGTACTATAAGTATAAGAGATATAATATCCTGGTAAACAGCAAGAGCAGCATTAGTAACAGTCTACCTCCAAAGTGCTCCACAGAGTTCACAGGAAATCATTCCTTCCTGTGGCCATAACTCCTCTTTGTAAATAGTGTTTTCCTGTGAATCCAATTCTTTCCATTTTTGTATTAGTCACTGTTCAGCCTTGTACATATTAATGTTTTCCCCCCCTCATATTTTTTTACCCGTCCCTTTTAACCGGAAGAAACCTTTACAGAACCAGGCTCAGTGGAGGAGCGTGTTTGCTGGGTCAGATGGCACAAAGAGTGAAAATGACAGACAGATTGTAGGGATGGATTCCCTATTCTATACTATATGTGTTATTAAAACATATTCAAACTGTTATCCAAACACTTTAGTCACATTAATGGAACCTCAGCAGAATGTAAAGGGAAACACGTGGAGCAATATGTTTATTCTTATAGAATAAAATAAAATACTTTTAATCACAGTTGCAACTCTTTAAGATTCTACAACCATGTTACAGTAGTAGTGACCTAATTAATATATACAGGAACAACGTTTTAGTACATTGATACAGCAGTTATGGGACAGTATAGGTTTGTTATTATTTATATTATTAAGACAGCTGTGCCTTCTCTACTGAATATCACTTTAAATGTTTTGTTGTTTTCACATGCAGTAAGGTATCTCTACATCGACTGTTATTCTGAGTTAAATGATTTGAAGAACACAGTAAAACTTGCCACAGAAGCGGACGCTGCAGAGCGCTGCTCCGTAGTCTCCGTGTGTCCGGGCCACCGCTTCCTTCACTGCTGCGGCCACAGATCGGTCATCCAACTGCAGCAAGAGGCTCCTGTCCGACACGTTGACCTCACACAGCAAATACCTGCCGGAAGAATGAGTCGCGTGAGTAATCAACCACTAGGAAAAGCTAGAAACACGATATCCACGTTGATCGTACCTCGATTTCACCCGCACCATCGTTACCACGCTCTTCTTCTGCGAAAACTTAAACCAACGCACGGTCGCACTTAGCGCCGCACGCTGGCCATTAACAGCGCTGCTACTTTCGGGACAGAGGTAACATAACCGGGATATTTATGAAACGTCTAATGAAAGTTATTTGTAATACACATATGAAACAAATAGCAGATTGTATATGCTGAACTAGTTAAATATACCTCGCTCGTTTACACAGCAAGGAACACAATGAACTCCGTAGACAGAGAAACGGGAGGACCCAGACAGCAAACCATTCACACCCCTTTGGTAACTATGGCAACCCTCTTCGCTCTCAGCCAATCATTGTTTCGCTTTTCCGTCTCGCGTACACGTTTCACGCCATCTTGAAAATAAAAAACCCCTCCAGTTTATCAAGTCGCTCCCAAATTAAAAAAAAAAAAGAAAACATCGCAACAACTCTTTCTTATTGTTTCCGCGGTGTTCGGTATGAACAACCCCCGAAACAAACAGACGGGTGTTAGCAAGGTTCAAACGGAGGCAGAAGCCGGCTTCGAGACGAGCCACAGGGAGCGAAAGAGTGCCGGAGGAATGCTGAAGAAGCTGAAGTCGAGGCGCAGCCAGACGGAGAAGTGGCCTGTGGTCACAGAGGATGAGCTCCGGGCTCTGGGAACAGATATCTCCCCTGACCACGTCCTGGGGCTCCGAGCTGTCACGGAAGGTACAATGCTATAACGCATTAACTTAGCAACTATGTAAGATCGCAGACCTGAGCGAGCATTAACTATGTGCTAAATGTGGCTAATGTGATGTGAGGGGCTTTTCAGACCAGCCGACCTCAGTGGAAATCTACGTATTTCAAATTACTAGTCAAAGAAATAATGTTACAAGTGTAATATTCTCAGTTAAAATACATCCAGGGACGTAAGAGGGATTTAAGCGCTCCCAGGGTGGTGTTTTCTCATGAAGCTCCATTAATACTTTTATTTACACAGAAAATCCCACTTTGTTATTCAAAACTCAAGGGGTCTCTTTTTCTAAACGGGTTAAGTTGAAATCCTTAAAAGTGAGATGTGTTCTTGTTCCAAATTTGTGTTTTCAGTAGAGAATAATTGTCTTAAACCATATTGGTGACATTCAAGTTTATATCAGTAGCATATTTTTACGTTGTGTTGACAAGCCCCACAAAAGTTACAATTCAACAAACAAGATCATTTATTGTACCTGTTGTTTATCAAACATAATCCAAGAGAGATGTAAGACACACTATCCATCCAATTGGAGCAGTTTGGGGTTCGGTGTCTTGCTGAAAGACACTTCAACTTGTGAACAGATGGAGATGGGGAATCAAACCTGCAGCCTTCTGCTTGAAAAACAGCCACTCTACCAACAGCCTCCAACAAATAAAGCTGTTGGGACTGAGGCTTACCTCATTCAACTTTGCAAACACGCAGGATCCACCCAGAGAAATTGCCAAAAAACAAACACTGTAAACTTAAAAGACTAGCTGATATTTACTTCAAGCACATCATTTAACTGTGTTGTTGTTCATGTGTTCAGTGACACATTTACTTGTGTTTCTTTTCAGTTGATAAATATTGGTGTTGGGACAAAACTTTGTGGCCTTGTTTTGTCCTCCACCCAACGACTGAGGTAATAGTTGGAGTGGAGTGGACTGCACAGTCCAAACTCCTGCATTTCACTGTGAGGCAGTGCATCTTGTCATATTAAACCAATATATGGAAAAATGGCGTAACTTTTTCTGAAATTGAGAAGATAAGTTACTGCACATTAGGTTTGCCGCTATTTTGATAGTTGGTATTTTGCTGTATGTCTTTGTGGTTTTATCACAAGGTAGCACCACCAAATTACAGGGTCATTTAATGAGCTCTTTAAATGAAGCATTCTGCTCTCTCACCGCTCCGTCTCCGAGACTTCTCATCACCCTCCACCTCACAAGTAATCCTTCTGCTTGAACCCCCGGTGTCAAGTCCCGTGGCTTGTCACTGGAGAACAAGTCTACCACAGTTGCAGCTCCCATTGTTTTGGGCTTTTCCCCGACCTTGACAACAATGGCATTACTTCCCTTCTCTCTCACAACACTTTGTTGAATAGCTGTGAGCCGATCCTATAGCATTACTCACCACCACAGAAAGACACAGGAACCACTAAGCAGATGCTGAAGCCCAAGTTAGTCATCAGCTACAAACCCCTGTGCTTGAAAGTATTTTGTGACTGGAGAATGTCACGGACTGGAGAGATGCGTCTCAGTTTGCAAATGACATCCTATTTTGAGAGGGCTCACCTATAGGTTCAGATAAAAAGATTTAGATATTTTACTGATCCTGAAGGGAACTCAAACTTGAAATGATCAAAATGATACAATAAAATGTGTGTAATTACAAAAAGGAAGGACCCATAACGATGACCTGTCAGTGGGATTCAATCCAGAAAACCTCCAGTTAGATGCTTACCTCCCTTATGTCTAGGCCGCTAGTCTCTGACGAATTTAATATATAAAGATTAAATACACAACAAATGAGCTGTACAGTGGTGTAGGGCACTTTCGACTCATTGTGAGAATGTACAATGAGTTGAAAGTTTACCCACAATCCCCTCAACCCTGAGTTGGATAAAGTAGTATAGAAAAATGGCTGGTGAAATAAAAGACAGTACAGAAGCCGAATACACTTTATATCCCAAATAACTTTACAAGCTTTACAAACTAACTTGCTTATATGTCTTTTTTTTTTTCTTTTGTAGACTATCTTTGCAGACCTGAGGACAACATTTACAACATTGACTTCACACGTTTTAAAATCCGAGATCTGGAGACGGGCACGGTGCTGTTTGAGATCGCCAAGCCTCCCAGCAGCGGTAAGTGTGAAAGGAAGCTTTTTCCCAGCTCGGTATGTCTAAAATGTAGAACTGATTCAAATCAGATGCTGAACTATAGGACCCTCTTAAATCATTGTGCTGACAGACCCAGTGATGTTCCAGCCTTTAGAGACCGTGCAGTCAATAAACTACAGTGTTGCTCAGCAGGAGAATGACAGCCTTTCCCAGGGGGAGGCTCCATGTCGGTCTCACTCAATTGTCATGCGGTCCATCTGGGTTACTTTTATCTTCATAAATATTTATATCAACGGCAAAAAGCCTCAGTGCTCGCGTTGTCACTTATTGCTGTCCTTTTCAGTAGAACCCATCCTGTAGCATATCTATTCACATTTTAAATTATATTTTAAGCGTTTCCTTAAGTTGGTTTATTTTCATGTTACCCCTCCATACAATTAAAAAAAAAAAATTATGTTGATGTGGAAATAACTTTTTGTGGTAATAGCCTCTTTGAATAATTTTTTTTCTTTTAGTCTCTGATCTGTGCCACAATTTTATTTAAGGAAAAAAAAACGTTCGGACTTCCGACCTACTTTCCCACCGTTTGTATAACAGTGTCAAGTGTCGGATGATTCATCCTGCACTGGAGGGCATTCTTCTTCCATAATGATCATTTCTGCCAATACATGTTTCCTTGAATGTTTTGTGCCCCTCCCCCTCCCATTGTGATGCATATGTACTTTCAGTGTGCGTCTCCTTTATACCACGCAAACGCTCAAACTGGCGGTCTGACACACATTCGTCACAACCGACAACCTGATCTACAACTTGACCTCTTTCCTTTCAGTGTTTTTACTGTAAATGTTCAGAACCAAATGTCACGAGTCTTTGCAGTGTAACAGAAAACATATAACGGTCTCGGCGGCCGACTGACCAGACAAATGTTTTTGAGATATTTGACATGCAACAAATGGTTGATTTCAGTTTATTTTTATGTGAATATTTACTTTTAAACCTTTACAATGGTTGATAATCTACTACTGGGAAAAAGTTTTACGACACCCCAATGTTTCCTTTTTTATTGACAAATATTCAGTTTAATGTCTTATTGCACTCTGAAATGAAAATATAGAACAAGTCAACAATTTGTGTTAAAAAAAAAGAAGAAGAAATCAATCTAGAAACCAAAATGCATTCTAATCCTTTGACTCATCAAAGTGGCCACGCTTTGTTTCTACAATGGAAATCAGATATTCTTCAAGAAGTTCTAATTTTCTCACAGATGTTCTCATATAAATGTGAGACACTTGTGGGTTGCTTTGTTATCACTCTTCTGTCCAATTCATCCCAAACAGCTTGACAGGGTTTAACCCTGGAGAGTGAGCTGCTCACTCCGTGTTTTCAAGCTGACCTGAATTCTGATTTGTCAGATTTATTAAATTATTTAATGTTTGTCTAAGAATTTATCAAAACTGTGAATGACTGTTTTTCCTCAAATTTGGAAGCAGAGAAACAGGCCTGTAATTGGTGAATTGGTGTTCAAGAACAGTCTTTTACAGCAGCACAACTTTGGCTATTTTCATTTCATTTACGGTTTGAAATGATAAATTACCGACATATGTTAGTTGCTCTGAAATCCCCTCAATGATCATTTTAACAGTCTTCATGTCTATTCCATTATAATCAGTAGATGTTTTCCATTTAGTTTACTTTACAAGATCTATTATTTCTTTTTCCGCCACTGCTGCGAAGAACATGGAGCTGGAATTCCTGTGTAATATAATCACTCCTCTCTTCAGGAATTTCCTCCTCTAGTTTAAGTCCAATATTTAGAAAGAACTTATAATATATCAGCAATTTCTTCCATCTTGTCCTTTTTTCTTTCAGTATCCATAAAGTATTCAGGATAGCTTTGTTTTCTAGAATCATATTTTATAAGACTATTTAATATATTCTATATTCCTTTCATATTGTTTCATTATTCCCTGATTCTTATTCTTATACGTTTTATATTTATCTTATGCTTTCTTAGTTCTTTATTTGATGAAATCTCTGGAGAGTGTTTTCTGCATTCTGTTGTCCTTTTGTCATCCATAGTCGATCCATATGTTTTGGTTTGCTGCAATTTTGTTTAATTGGACAGTTTTTATCATATATTGATGGGAATGTTTCTGGAGAAGTACTATTTGCATTGTCTCTATCTTTTTCTTTGTATATACAGTGTAGTGCCATTAAGTAATTTTTTTCGTTATAAACACTGGCAGGTGATCGCTGATGTCGTTGATCAATAGTCCACCACTGTGTTGTTTTCAGTGTTATTGGTGAAAGATGTTGTCAGTGTGGCTCTTTCCATACTGAACATAGTGTTGATAAAAATGCTTTCAGCATATCAGTGTTGTAACCACCTCAGATGAAGACACTTATTGATTGACTTTTACAAACATTTCTTCCACCCAGTCCTTAAATGCTTCCATACCAGAGCCTGGTGCTCTATATATTATACTCAGCTTATTAACACATTTTCTTCTTTCTTTACAGATTTCGATTGTTATACTTTCTAATACGTTGTCAATAGCCATTGTCGTATTTTGTAAGATCCTATAATTGAAATCATTGTCCACATCTAGGTCATTATGTTGCTGTAGGCTGAACCCCCGACCAGCGAGGCTCATACCAGAGGGTATTGCTGCGGTGGCTGTTTTGGTTCAGGGGACTTCTCACTCTGTACAAGATTCATAACCTCTATTTCCAGTCTTCAGACGCCCAGTGGCAGTGTTTTCTAGACCAGACAAGCCTCTTTATCTCTCGTCCCGTCAAAACCTGCAGCTCCAGCTCTTCTCGTCACAGTTGAAAATGACTCTTGTCTAACTTGCCCACTTCTGTTGTCCTGCGAGCCGCCTGTCACACAAGCTGTTAGTTCTTGGAATTGTGTTTTCTGATTCTGTTGTGGCTTTGATTCTTCCAGACCTCATCCTGTCAGAGTTTCAGTTTCTGAATGCTCTTTGATGATGAAGGAAACTCGACTCAGACACTTTGACTTTCGTTGCAGTTTCTCTGTCGTACCAATTTCATTGGTTTGAGCACAACTTCAGTTAAACACCAAGAAAGTTTACTAACCTGACACAGTTGACCAAAACGTATTAAAGTGTGACCGCGTTCCCTAAGGAATTAACTTAAATTGTGTAATTCATCTGGGCTGCGTCACATTCTTAGAAAACAGGTCAGTAATGTTTAAAAACATGAGTTAATCGACGTTTCAGAAGAAAATGTTACTGGCTGCTCTTTTTGTCATGTGTGCTCTGATGACTCTTATGGTTTTTTTCACTGTGTTTCAGCCCCCATGGAAAATGAAGAGGAAAGCGGAGATTTAGACTCCAGCGCGGGGCGCTTTGTTCGATACCAGTTCACACCCGCTTTTCTAAAACTGCGCACTGTTGGTGCAACGTAAGTGAATAACTCTCTAACTTGTTGTTTAATCAGCTGTCGGGCTTCTCTCATTGGAGATCTGTCCTGCTCTTGTTTGCTGCAGTGTGGAGTTCACAGTAGGAGACCGGCCCATCAACAGCTTCCGTATGATCGAGAGACATTACTTCCAAGGGCGGCTTCTCAAGAACTTTGACTTTGACTTCGGCTTTTGCATTCCCAACAGCCGCAACACATGTGAACACATTTACGAGTTTCCGCAGCTTCCAGACGACCTCAGTGAGTTTCCCACATTATTAGGCCTCTGATTTACGTAGCCGTCCATACTTTAATATTCTTTTTTTCATCCTTCTCTTCTTCTAGTTCGCAAAATGGTGGACCACCCTTATGAGACCAGATCAGACAGTTTCTACTTTGTGGACAACAAACTCATCATGCACAACAAGGCAGACTATGCCTACAACGGAGGCCTGTAATATCTGAAGGAAAATAGTGTGCAATACCTCCCAGGGGTTAATTTTCCTCCTAAATCTTAATTTTAGGGGATCCAAGTATTTTTTCCTTTTTCTTTTTTTGTTTAATGTTTAATGAACGTGACCTTACTTTAAAAATAACAATAGACCACATCTGCCTTCTCATGAAAACCTGGATCCATCGATATTGTACCTCACAGAGCTCAGACTCTGGGACTCTGAGGGATTTCCGTGTAATGTTTTTTCTGTTTATTTCGGTTGCTTGTATTTTCTGTCATGTTACTGCTCGAACACTTTTGCCTTAAGTTTCTTGCCGTCTCTGCTGGATAGGGACACGGGCCTCTCGTTTTGATGCCTCTAGATTGTGTCTGTTATATTTTCAGTTTTCTTGAGTCCATAGACGTCATCAGTTTGTTTGTATATTTGAGCTCCCTGACAGCTGACAACTTTGTTTCCGGTGTGGAAAAGAAAGCATTACCTAGATGTCTTACAGTATTGTTAGTGATAGATGATTATGTAGCACAGGTTGATATTTGGTGTCCCAATCTTTCCTTGGTAAGTTGTTTGTCAGATATTTAAAGCTTGATATCTCTCTTCCGTGGTGTATTAGTGAGTTCACCAATCTGTATGTCAGTGGATTATCTTTTAAGAACAGCATGCACTCAGTTCATGATTATTATGTTCATCTGGATCTGTTACAGTTTTACCACAAAAACATTTCAATAGTTGGCTTTGACACGAACAGGCAGGGAACTTGTCTTCTGCATTTTCATGCTGTCAGTTTGGTGTGCTTGTTTTATTAGCTTCTTTTTTAAAAATAATTCCTTGAGGTCTTATTTCTTGGTTTCTTTGTCACTTGAGCACTGTGAGTCCCGTTCCGTACGAGCTGAGTTCAGCTTCAAGTCTGACACACCAGTTAAACTGCTTGCAGTCTGGCCTCTGCTGCTTTGTACTCAGGTTCTCAGTTTAACGTTGAGAGTAGCACATAACACGACAGCACACAGCGATGTAACTTGGATACAAAAAATTGACCTGCATTGGGGGTTTATTTCTACTTACCCTGTTTAATAGATCCACCTGCAAAATGTAATGCAGCTTTGCACAGCAGCCCTGGAACAAGTTAACAGATAAAAGATACATTCTGCAGGTTGAGTGTTGTTTTTGAGGTTATTCATTGTAACTCCTGTTTCAAGTCATTGGAAAAAAGATGAATTGGTTCCTGCTTGCGATGCTTTTTCCATCAATATTATCAGTTGATGCATTATTATTTGCTTCATAAATTAGATTTTCACATTGTACAGAGAAAAAAAAAAATCTGAGTTTTACTGTGAGGCAGTAAATGATCCTGAAAACTTGCTGAACGCTAAGCATTGTTTCATGGCTGTTTGATGATTTACATTTAAATGGGGAACAGTCACTTTTCAAGAAACTATCTGAGCTTCCTCCTGCTCTACACTGTGACATCGATACGTGTGCCTTCGATCAAGGTGCTGATTTAATGTAAGGAATTAAAAGGCTTTTGTTTCTTCCACCTATGAGACAAACCCCAGAAGGAAAGTCCAAATGCACTCTACATATCTCTGTGATCTTCAGGAACAATATTTACTCAAACTTGTAAAGTTTACAAAGAGAAGGAGGACAGACAAGCTTCATGTAGCTTATTCATCACCTCACAGGTTGGGATTTCAACTGGCAACCTGTCCAGAGTGTACCCAACTCATAGCGAGCTGGGATTGGCTCCGGTGCCCTGAACAGGTAACAATGGTTTAGAAGATGAATGTATTGAGGTTGAGATTTCATTAATACAATTTAGCGGCCGTGTAGAACTTGATATTCTTTGTTAAATGAACTGTGGACGTCTCTTTCTTGTCCTGCTCACGAGCTACACTTGAGGTGTTGTAGTTGGGAGGACCGTGTCTTGTTTTGTGTTGTAAGTCATTAGTATTTTGTCTGAATGCCTTGAAGTTGGTACATTTAGTACATCTGTACAAAAAGACCCGTGTGCCTGATGCAAACCCTCACTGATTCATTCTGTAACTGGCCGTATGGACTCTCCTTTTTCTATCAGCAGATTGTACAAATGACGCTTTCATTAGATTTGTTGTAAATAAAACTGGGTACAAAAGATATGCTGAAAATCATGTCCTCATTATTTGTGTTATCAAGCCTATTTTTTTCTTTTTTGCATCACTAGGGTGATAACAGAATCAGTGATGGTAGTGACAGTGAAACTTTTAGAGTAGTTATACCAGATTTAGTATAAATGAATCCCAATGAATTTGAATAATTTGGTTGAAAAAAAAAACTACAGAGGGTGATGTATTTTAGTCATTCATTTATTCTTCAAATCTTGACTTTTTTTCTTACATTTAATGAAAACCCCAAATTCAGTATCTCAGGAAATTAGAATACTGTGAAATCTCCAATGTTGGAGCCTCATCTATTCGCTAATTCACTCAAAACACCAGCAAAGCTGTATGCTCACATTTTCTCCTGGTCTTTAAATGGTTTCTCAGTCTGGTTCTGTCACTCTATCATGGAGAAGATGGGCAACTGAACAGTTGTCTTGAAGTCCACCATTAACACCCGCCACAAAGAGGGGAAGCAGAAGTCCATTTAAAAATGAAGCTTATTGTTTAGAAAGTTGCTTCCAAGCATATTAATGGAAAGTTAATTAGGAGGAAAAAGTGTGGTTGGAAAAAAAAATGTCATCAAGAATTTTAAGAATTTGGGGGATTGAAAAGGAGTGCACTGCAACTGGAGTTAATTCTTTAAAAGCTGGAATCCAGGACATGACTGTGGCATTTCTGGTGTGAAACCACCACTGAACCAGAGGCAGCAACAGAAGCCTGCTACCTGGGCTCAGGAGGGAAAGGACCAGACTGTTGCTTCTTCCATTTATCTGTTTAAATATACTGTACCTATATTCCATCCCAGCTAATACTGGTCAAAAGAGTACACCGTGTGTGGGCCATCACTTTATAACAAAGCCAATTTTTTCTTTTTTCTTTGGTTTTCTTTAACCCTACATGATACATAACAATTACAACTTTATTACAATATCATTTTGTACAGTACTAAAAGAGATCAATACTTGACCTTGAGTGTGGAAACCCAGGCTTGAATCCTGGATGTGCCAAGAAGCACAGCAGACGTTCAAACAGGTCTGTAAGTTATTGTCGAGAAACTTATTAAACAAAGCAGCAGAATAGACTTTATTAAAATTCAAAACGTATTTCACTGTGTATTCTTTATAACATTCTCTTCTTGATGGAAAGGTATTTCCTATGTAACTAAATGTTGTGATTTTATTTTCATGTAGATATGTTGGTGTTTATTGTTATTAAACATATAATCTATTAATATTATGAAAAGTGACTGACAAATCCAAAAGCTCAGAAAAGGTTAGTTTTTCCGTCGGGAGGTTTAAAGACTACATTACCCAGAATGCCCAGCTGGAAAACAGACTACAGGCGCAGCAGCACGTGTTTAATGATGGCGGCCTCCACTGCCAGGATGGCCGCTGCTGCTGCCGCTTCCTCGGAAGACTCCAGTAGCGACGACGAGGTGCTGAAAAGATGTCAGGAGGCAGTTTGGGAAGCTCAAGTCAAAAAAGGTGACTGCTCGTAACCACGTGTATCCTGCATCTGAACGTGTGAGCTCCGAGGAAAAACAAACCAACAGCGTGTGTTCTTCTGAAAGTTAAGTTTGATCAATGTGATTGTCTGTGTGTTTCAGATGTCGAGAGTGCTGTCAAAGAGTCTAAACGGTGAGTTTTTACATTGAAATGTCTGTGATTTGAACTGCAGTTGTGTAATGGATTTTGTAGATCCTGCAAGTGCATGAAAAGTTATTTTGATATCTTCAGTTGCATTACGAGGGTGCATATATCACCAAAATCAAATGAGCAAAAATCTGAGGTTTTCTTCAGGTAGATTAAACAAAATGATCAAACTGTGACAGTCCTCTTCTCTGCCTCTAACCCATCCTATTCATTGCTAAACTTAACTACACAAACTAGCAGCTCTGGGCTATTGGATTGTGGGACAACTGGTCCGGGGATGATAATTCACAATTTATTTTAGGAAATAAGTCCAGTACAATGTTTTTTGTTGTTTTTTGTAATTTTTTTTTTTTTTTTTTTTTACAGATTGTTGTGTTGTAATATTTTATATATTTTCCATATATGTAGTATACATCCATATATTTAGTTTAGTTATTTCATTTCTTTATTTGACAGGGACATTGCAATACAACATAGTACAAAGCAAGTTTGTTGCTAATATGATGCAAAGAGAGTTTTTAGCAAGAGCTAGTTTTCAACTTTAGCTTATCACATCTTCCTCACACCTCCACTGGTCTGATCAGACCTCAGATCTAACCCTAACCCCAAAGACTGCTTCACAATGAAATATGTATATTGTGCTCTTGTGTCAAATATACTTAATCCTCCCAAATGTGTCAAATATACTTTGAAATCATTGAAATCAATAATGCTGAAAAAAATTAGTCGTGGACGAGTTGTCCAGAGCTTTGGCGTTTCTATATATCAATATAGATTTTATTTCAGCAAAGTTCATCCATCTTCTACTGGTTGACAGTCTATCACAGGACACACACACACACACACACACACACACACACACACACACGTATGTGGGTATTATGCAGCATATGCCTCACTGTATAGAACCTTGCTCCTTATTATGTACTGTCAAGTTAATATGATGTTTTAAAACAAACAATAATGCAATTTTGATTATTTTGGAATATATTTTTGAAGTATTTTTACAGTATTTGAGCACAAATTGAAATAAATAGCATGTCATCTGGATAAAGATGTTTGGGAAACAATGAGTTTATCTGTTAAGTGCTTTCTCCGGGATTTTTTTCAGCAGCGGGGGCTGGTGTTTCCTTTATTATTTTTATATTTATGGCACTTTATTAATCCCTTGTACTAGAAGTATTTGGGCAGCAACCAGTGCTGGTCAAATATCTATATTGGTATTACTATAAAATCGTAAAATCAAGTAAATATGAAATGATAATTAATATAAAGAGCAAAAAATAGGATTAGCCCTCCCACAAACACCTGAAAGATTTGAAAAAATAGACCTAAAATGGTGCACTCTAATACATTGTGGACTACTAAATACTACATTGTGACATGTGATAAATGGGACCAGTTGATATTGAACGAACCAAACGCCAAATACGTTATAGAAGAAATATACTTATTGAAAACAACGGTAGCATACCAAAGCCAACAACTCTTGTAAACATACGTTTTCTATAATAATGTTCTTTTGCTTTACAGTGTCGTCGTTGCGGCCCACGATCACGATGGCAACGAGCTCCAGGTCACTAAAGGATTTCAAACACATGTGGCTAAAAAGTTAGGACATTTTCTGGACACGTAAGTTGCAGTACAACATGTAAAATATATGACCTTTCTTTAATAAGCATGATTTTAATAAATATTTTTATATTGTCAGTTGTATTTCAGAAATGCAGCCTAAAATCGCATCCTGTGTAGAATCAAAGAAATGTGATGATGATGATGATGATGAAGGTATTTTATCAGTTTATTTCAGAATATTCTGCCTCTATGGGTAAAGCTTGTTTTTTCCCCTAGATGAATATTTCTTGTTTTTAGGGTTCCGTCTGTTTTCCACCTCGGTCCCAGGACAGAAAGTTGAAGAGGCTCCAGCCCCAGTGAGGCGACGGCCTGCTCCAAGCTCAAGGTTTTCAGAATGATTTCATTAATCAAGCTATTTGAAATGAAAGAAAATAAAATAAACGCATGTAACACGACTCATTTTCTGACCCTTGCAGTGAGAGTGATGACGAAATGGAAACCAGGCTGAAGGAGGCAGCAGTGTCCATCCAAGATCTTTTACCCTCATCAGCACTGCATTCTACGCTCACACCTCCCGAGGCACTCGGCTCAGAAACGGTGAAGAAGAAGAAGAAGAAAGCAGTGGAGGAAAACAAGGACCATGCTGTGATGAAAAAGAAGAAAAGGGATCAGGTAGAGAGCAGTCAGGTGAACTCTGTGGGTGAAGCTCAGACGTCTCAAGGCAACGGTGAAAACTGGAACTCCGAACAGGACCAAGTCAGAGTGAAACGGAAGAAGAAAAAGAAACGAGAAAAAAACACAGAAGAAGAAACTTCGGACTGAACCTTCATAAGCAATATATCATCGTTTTGTGCTGTTTTTGTTTGATACTGTGAGAATGTGGTGACATGACTCATTAAAGACACTTTTACACTTGTCCCAGTCACTAAACTTGAAATGATCTTTACTTTGGTCAAAGTATGAAAAAAAAAAGTTTTAAAAGTTGGTGAGATACAAATAATGCAGGTAAGAAACTGCTGACAGGCTTTTACAAATTTTGAATATTACAAAACATTTCAATAAAAATACATTTTGGTGTTGATTTTTCAGTTGATTCTCTGATGTGTCACGAGTGAATCTTCTCCCAGGTCAAGTCTTCTCACACGCACTTGTAATACGTTTTTTAGTCTTTGAAACCTCAAAGCTGAATCATCCCTGTAGCCTCTTCACTCCAGGGTTTCCTGGAAGGTGACGGCGGAGGTCGCCGTCCACCCTTAACGGCCTCACGGCGCAGGGATCCTGCATCACCCTACTGGGCCGTAGAGACCAACTGCGTTGGCATATAAGAGCTGATGTCTGTGGGTGAAGGTGAGAGGAGGTGAGACTGGTGACTTTCTGTTGACTGAGAGGTGGGATACAACTCCAGGCTTTCAGAAGAAGCTGTTGGGTGGGAAAAACAGATCAGTGCATGATAGAAGTGTTTTCTTTTGATTCCTACAGCAGCTGTATCTTTGTACTGTATTTGAGAACGTCTTAAATTTCAGTGTCAGTCAAAAGTGTTGCAAGGCAAGTTATGGTGTATTCACAATGGAGTTAAAATGTATAACCATGACTCACTATTATTTATCCATCTCTTATACCGGTATATAAAACTTAGGGAGATCGTCGCATTCACACAATTTAGAGTCACCGCTTAGCTTCAAAAGCATTTTTTGAACTGAGTTGAAACCAAAGTACTATTTTACTGTTGTAGATACTTACTGGATAATATTTTCATTAAGATGATTAAAACAACAAATGGGATATTTTGAAATTTATGTAAACTTAGCATGATCCTCTGAACACATATTGGAGGTCTGCTGAATAGAAAACCTCCATATCATGGTGTCATATGGTAAACCTACATTCCAGCTTTGTACCTGGGACTGGTGTTTGGGGCTGCAGGTGTAAGGACTCCTCCTGTAAAGGCTGGTCTGTCTGGTCGTCAGGATCTGCACTCAGAATCTACACCAAAGAAAAATAAATGAGTATAAAGTCAAATATTGCTTTCAGTGATATTGGATGCAGTAGTTCCCAAACCGGAGGTCTTTGCTTGCTTTGAGGTCATAATTAGATTAGGACATTGATGAGACATTTTCCTGAATCTACGGTAGGCCTGGGAAACTGCATTGATTTTTTTTTTTTTTTTTAATAGTAGGTCTAGTGTTTGGCTTTGTTGCGTTGTGTGTTTTGTCAAATCAAATCAAAGGTCAAAGGCAAGAGGGAGTCTATAGTTTTTTGTTAGAGATAATCTTGGAAGTACTAAAAGGAAAAAAAAAAGTTGGTCTGTTAGAGCAATGGTTCCCAATAAATCCATCCGGAGATTACCTGTCTGACAGCAGCCAGGCTCGTCAGAGTCCCCAAGCTGCTGCTGTCAGCGATGACCATAGCCTGAGACAGCAAACTGGACGAGTGGTACTGCGGAGAATCTGACTTGTTGTACACTGTAACGAAGGATATATGAATGAATATCTACTCAATCCAACACGTCAGACACATGCAATGCGACTGCAGCCTTACTGTGACATGGCAGCTGTGCCATGGTGGCCATAAAGGGGCTGGCAGCCATGTGACTCTGAATCTGTGACGGAAGATGCTGCTGCGGAGCGGCGTGAAGCTGCTGCTGGAAGGAGATCGGCTGGAGGGTTGTGAAGCCACCCCCCATGTTGTTGATGACGGTCTGAGGCTGCGTGGAGGCCAAACCTGAAAAACAATGGACACAAACACTCCTACTATAATTTGTCATTTTATTTTTAATGTGTTAGCGAGTAGGTGATATTCACCAATGAGGAGAGAGGACTCCCCCAGACTCATCACTCCAGGTACTGACGCCATGATGAGGCTCTGCGAGGAAGAAGGCGAGGCCGACAGGCTGTGCAGGGAGGTCAGGGTGCTTACAGGGGGTAGCGGACCACCGCTAGACACCTGAGGCCAGAGGACAGCATGTTTGTGGTGGTAGCAATGCATGCTGGGAGTCTACTAAATACTATTAAAAAAGGCAAGATACACACACACGCACACGCACACACTAACCTGTTTGGTGTTATGGCTATCGAGCAGTGTGTGGCTGGGCTCCAGCTGGACGGGACTGACCACAAGACGCCCCACTCGCTCTCCTCCGCCGCCTCTCACCGCATCACAACCAATCTGTTGGCTGTATTTCACTCCTGGAAAGGAACACAAATGACAGACCATGAGAATAATTACTTAGACCGATGGATACAAGTGACAACATGAAGGATGGGAAATACAAGCACCAGTGCGGGAACCAGTTGGTCATAATGATATAGTTAATCAGTGTATGTCTACGACAGTGTTGTGCTTATTATTTCACACACACACACACACACACCTCAAAAAGATGGGACTAAATTTGACTGCAGTGGTTACCTTAGTATCTCCTTGTAAGCCTGTCTGGACTTGATTAGATCCTTACCGTGCTCAGGACTGGTTGTCAGGGTGGGGTTAGAGGAGGGGACCGATGGGTTGGTGAACGGTGTGTCAAGGGCCAGCTTGTGACGGAACGCCTCCTCTTTACGGCGGTTGGCGAACCAGTTGTATACCCGCACCTCAGTAACCAGGTTGGACCCCAGGCCTGCGAGCTGGGACGGAGACACGCCCCTTTGGATACACTCTGCCCTGAAAAAACAAAGAGACGCGCTAATGCGTGTTCAACATTTGGGTTGTACACAAAAATGATCTAATTTTACCAGAGGATTTTACAGATATTGTGTGCACCTTTGGATTTATGACTAAACACAGTCTCAGATTTTCTGAGTTGAGGTGATGCCACATGTTTCTCTGCACCCATCAACATTTAACAGTATGTTTGATTATAACATAATGACATATAGAGAAGTCGTTTTTATTCTGGGTTGGGACTGTACATTGTCAAGTTTCCTTTTATTTTTTTTTCCTATGTAAGTATCTATGTAGTTTTCTGCAGGGGTCATGACTTCAAACAGGGTGTGCATGTGACTATATGTAATTGCCTCTGTCTCTGCATTATTGCTATGATGGACAAGGGACCTTTTTTAATACTGATTAAGCATTTAAGAATGTTAATACATTAGTCGTGAGGATTTGTTGTTAATGAGTAGAATGTGATATACGACACCATGTATTTGTAGAGTTTGAACTAGTTAGAAACAGGAGTATCCAAGAAGACCCATGAGTACACGCAGGAAGAACATGCAAACTCCACATAGAAAGGCCCCCAAGCAAAACCCTGTGCCTCTCCCTGTGAGGGGAGATACAAACCACTGCACACCTGAGCATGTAGCCTCACCTGTTGCACTCCTCCACCAGCCCCTCTCTTTCCTCCTTACTGGGATTCTTCTGTCGTTCGTAGGCGTGGAAGAGGATCTGCAGGGACGCTGGACCCCATTTGAACCTGTTCCTCCGTCCTTTCCTCGTGTCCTCTCCTTGCTCTTCTGCAGTTGCAAGGCCATGTTTTGCATTTGTGAATTCTGGAAGAAAAAGGTAAGGTCATTTTTTCCCCCCTGTCATTCAGTGTCACATAGAAATGATGTTTGCTGATAAGTTTGTGCTGATATTACTCACGCTGGCTGATCTCACACTGCTTCTTGACATACCAGGTGTACAGGGCGGCTCTCTTTTGGTTTTTCATGGGTGTGCCTTTGTTGAGGTGCTGAGAGAGATGGGACTGGTTGAGCCCTGTGGACTCCACCACCTCCCTCTGAGGTAGGTTATGCTGCTGCATGTAGCTTTTCACCATTTTTGCAACATGCCACGGGTCCTCCCTGTTTGGATCAAGCATGAACATAACTCAGTGCACTTTCCCTGCTCACATTCTTGCTTACTGGACTGAAGTATATCTCCTATGTCTTCCCCACAGTTTTTATAACTGATACAAGTTTCTAGAGAACTGCTAAACAGACAGTCGCAACAGTAGACATTAGTCGGGGCAAGCAGAGGGAAGTAAAGAGAGGCTTATTGACAAAGAGAGATAAGGCAGAGCACACAAGGGGCAAAGTCCAGCCCTTTCGGATCACTGGAGGGGGAAAAAAAATGTGTTAAAGGTTTATGAAGCCTAATTTAACACTTTCTAACTCCTGTTTAAAGCTGTGACGATGCACAATACTCAAAACAACAACAATAAACAATCTTTTGAAAACTCTAACACACAGATTCACCTCACAAATACGTCAGGTTTGAGTTTAGTTAATTTAACAAACTTTTGACCTTTTTGTTAATGTCATAGATCATTTTTTCTAAAGAACTGAGTGTCAATAATGTGTTTCCGAAACGTGGCTCACAAACTTCAAAGCTCAAACTTGAGGTGGAAGTATCAGTTGTGCGTTGTGCAAACAAACCTCACATGACCAGCCCTCCTATTAATCTTCACCTATACATGTAGCTTATTTATTAAGAAATGGCCTGGGAATAATGATGGGGGTGGGTAATTAGTAACTAGCAAAGGAGGAACCCTCTTTATATGCGCCTCAGGAGCCAGATTGCAAAGAGAGAGACAGAGAAGCATGTGAAGGAGGCAGGATTTGGTAACGAGCGGGGAAACAAGCCTTAAGGTGAAAAGAGGAGTAATGTTGTTGGCAAGTAAACTCTTGCTCAGTTCTGAGGTGCTTGGTTTTAAACAGACGTGTCAAACCAGATGAAAGACAATTACAGACAGTGGTAAGATTGTTATTTACTTGATCAAGTGAATAGGACAGACAAGCTGCTGCAGTTATTAAAAAAAAAAAAAGACGAGTATTTTGAATCTACATGGACTCTCCAGAGAAGTGCGTGGATGTACTCACTGCAGTAACCTGTCTACTTCGCCCTTCAGTTTGGACGCGTCCTCTGGGGAAAGCTTCTCCAGCTCTCGGAATATGGGTGGATGGAAGTCCATTTCTCCCTCCTCAGAGCTCTCTCCATCCCCCCTCTCCCCCTTTTCCGTGCCACCTGCCTGGTTTCGCTCCAGCTCCCCCATGGCTTGGACCAGGACATCCCGGGACAGTCCAGATTCCAGAAGGGCCCAGATCAGCTGCTCCTGAAGGGCGGTCAGGTGGCTGGATCTCACTTTGGGTGCCCCGTGCCTCTCCTCTCCTTCCATTAGTCCAAGCCTTACCTCACTGCTGCCTTGCAAACAAACACTGCTCTCATGTGCAGGATCTCACTTCAAATGACAGGCAGGCAGCCAGCGTCAGGCCTCATTGTTACATAGTCCTCATCGGCCTCAGAGAAAGTATACTTTCATTTTCCTGTGTTGAGTTTCCTCCCGGTGGTCTGAGCTGCCTGGCTTTAGCTCTCCACCTGCTGTTTTGCTTTCAAAGGTCAATTTT
>OMNM01037773.1:0-14768 GCA_900302745.1 Parablennius parvicornis | reverse complement strand
AAAAAAAAAAAACTTTTTAAAAAAAAAAAAAAAAAAAAAAAAAAAAAAAAAAGGATCCAAGAGAACGAAAGAGGTTAGAAACCTAAAAAATATATATCTTGGAACAGCAGGCTGCTGCTTTCTGTTTACCAGCATTTGTTAAGCAACACAAGATTGGTGTAATTTGACACAGTCTGGGACTTGGCTTGCCCTCTAGCGTGACATCTGTTGAAAGGGAGATGAGGGCTGAAATTATGAAAATAACATTTCAGCTAATTTGCATGAAGCGTATTCGATTCAATTGGCCACATTTGCCATTTTTGCTCGTCATGTGGCCACTCAAGTAACTCAGTTTTAGAGGGGATTTATGACAAACAATGAAAGCCCTCTTGAAATCTGATTCAGATATCCTGTTAGGAATCTCTCGCAGCTGGAAAACACTGAAACATATTCAGATGACATGTTTTACTGCATCATGATCCACTCTACATCTCAAAGGATTGAAAAACTGAACATGCTTTATGTAACAATGGCACAGATTAACTGTGACTGTAAATATCTTCATTTCAGAAGACATTTGCTATTCAATATGAATACTATTGATTGATTTTTACAGGCGGTTTCAACAGATCATTTCTGAAAAGGCAATAAAAATAGATTGCTACTGGTCAATGCAATATAAAACATTGCGAACATTTGGGTGTGCACAGCACCTTGTAAACATTTCTTCATTAGTAAGGAAATAAGTTTTTCATTTCTGAGCATCTTGTTATTGTCTGAACAGTGTGGACACTCTGGCCTTCAGGCTTCCTGAGCTCGATTTTCTCCTTATCAAACCTTTGTTCATTGCGGTTTTATTGAGCATGAAGCAGTCAGAGCTGTTTAATTTGACACACAAGGAGAAGGCAAGCTCGGCACCGACGCTAGACGCCTCAAGCTGTCGCACCCAAGTATCACTCTATTTGCTTAAGTTTGGGGTTGTGGGAAATTGGGGTTAAAAACTGCCAAGAAAGCTGCTGAATATGGGAAATCTGGAAGTGAAAGTTTGGTAATTCAAACTTACGTTGCTGCTGGTACACTTTTTTTTTTTTTCACAGTCCGGTTCATTGACAGTTGTAGGCCAGAGAGATATTATCGGAATAGATTTAATTGTCAGTGTTTAAGGAAGTTTAAGTTGTTTTTAGGTCAATTTGTTGATGTTTTGTCTCTAACTTCTTCCAGAAGGCAGCATAATATAAGAGGCCTTCCTGCGTGTTTGTCTGTGTAATAATCTTTGAGGGGAAGGATTGGTTTCACCTGATGGTAGATGTTTGTAGTGCGGCTGAGTTCAGCTGAGAAGTGGACGCCAATGAATCTAAAGCCCTTTGTCCTCTGCAGTGTTCAGTGTAGTTTGAGCTTATGAAGTTGAGTATCATTTCCTTGGTTTGTTGTGGTGTTATTATCCAGGTTATTCTGAGAACCCCGCTTTTTCAAAAACTGAATTTCTTCTCTATATTCAGTTTTACTGTCATTTCCATCAGTCCTACTAAATGTTATCAGCGGATTTGACTAACTGGTGTGAATGTTTTGGAATTTTTCCCATTCAATTCTCCCCAATGCTTGGTAAAAACATCAAGATCACAATGAAGAATGTATCCCACAATTGTGCATTCTATGTCACCAGAAAGTCTTGTTTTATAACATTTATTTAAATTAGGTTCTGACTTAAGTCTGGCCACAGCATCAGTAGCTGGTTTACTTCAGGCAAAAGGCATTTTTTGTTTTTACTATTGATACTAAAAGATAGAAATACTGCTGATTTCTGGTTGGCCAAAAGGGAATCATCACTACAAGGTTAACTCGCTCTCTTCGTCACCAGAGTTGTCTCATAAAAAGCATGATGTTGTATTTACAGCTCACTTCCATTTCTTTGTGATTAGCCTCACGTCCCTTCCTTCAAACCTCACAGAAACACAGTTTGTCTCCTTGTTCATCCTATTGACACATGAAACAACGTCATATTGACCACAGCAGCATCAATACATCCACCATATTGGACAGAGCAACACTGAACAGTATACAAATATCAACAACAGAGCAGGTTGATAGAACTACAAAGGTTTTACTCCACTGAATATTGCAGTGGCATTGTTCTATTCTAAAAGGGTTGATGTTATAGAAGTAGAACAATAAAACTGATCGTCTCCAGTGACTGAAAATCACTGAAACCACTTATAGCTGTCCAGAGACAGATGTATGTATCAACATTAGGTTCATATTCATTCTACATTTTACACAATGAAAACTGTGTTTACCGTCCAAAATGTCACATTTTGTTTCTTTTATTTTTATTTTATGTATTTTTATCTCTGGACAATGATGGTTTGTTGACTTTACTGCAATAGAGGTACAATATAGTGAAAGCTCAGCTACTCGAAAAAAGAGGAAAAAAAACTGTCAAATAATATTTCAAGAGTGAAACTCTGACTGCCAGTAGGCCTCATATATTTTTCTATATTAAAAGATAATATGGATATATTCAACACAGTTGAATAAATGTTGCTATTATATTTGTAATGAAAACGAATTTAATTATTGTCGGAAGACTATAATATCCAAATAATTTACTAATAATTGAAAAGTAAATCTTAGTTGACTGTGTAGGGATGCAGACAATCAGGTGATCACATTAACCAGAAAATAAAATCGCTGAAACCAAAGTACCTGAAGAAAACCAGCACACGGAGAACATGCAAACTCCCCAAGCCTGGGCTCAAAGATCGAGTGAAGTGAGTAATAATTCAATAATATGGCAGCATTATAAGAAGAAGAAAAGCCTTGTATGTTTTTGTTTATGTATATGTTTCTACAGTCCATCTTTCCTCCCTGTATCATATTGGAAATGACGTTGTGTCAGCTCACGCTGCGTAGCCATGACAACCACCTGCACAGAGTCGGTACAATTCTGCTCTGGGAACCAACATCCAGAGAAGTAAAGTGAGCGGAGTCAAGCCGTGCTGGCACCCTGCAGTGAAAACACAGCATTAAATGTGGATGATGCCTTCACTTGGGGATTTGCGATCAATATTAAAAGCCCCCTCATTAAAAATGATTTTGCCCGGGCTCCATCGCGTGGTCATGGGCCCAGGCGATATTCGCACAGCCTCCTATTTGAATAGCAACCTGAAGTGCACTTTTACATCATTCATTTGTTTGCCCGTCCTGTAATGATCGGGGTTCCACAGTAACACAGAGATCATAGCTTCCCCCGAGGAAACCGTTTGATCTTGGTGGCAATGAGGGGAGGTTGGACCTCACAAAAGCACAATAAGAGCCTTCCAAGTACGACGCAGCTGCTGCATGCGAGCGTGTGCACCTCAGTCGTTTGGCTTCCTTTTTCTCTCATTTAGGCTGCATTCATTGCAGGCACACACAAGCTTCTCTGCACATTCATTTATGATGAGAGGTCATTTCATCTCTAAATTGCTAGACTGAAAACTCCATGCAATAATTTTTAATAATTACAGGGTAAGGGATGCAGTCGCTATGCAACATCAAGCGAGTGCAGGTACCAGGGAGAAGGGAAGTATTTGGTTACATAATGTGTTTGTTCTTGGGTTTGATGAGATGTAATCATCTGGCTGTGGTTTGTTCAACTCTGTTTCTTGTAAAACCACTGATCATTGAAACTACAGCATGGCAGTTCTCATTAACACTGAAATAATCAGAGAGCAAATGAATGTATAACAAACAGATACAGTGTCTGTTTGTTCTAGGTGTATAAATATATTTTAGTTAATAAAATCAGAAGATTTATTTTATGTTGGGTTAATAACAGATTTGGCTCTTGGTCTCTAGAGCTTTCTTTATAGGTTTGCATGTTCTCCCTATGCTTGTATGAGTATCTTTAGCTTCTGCCTACAATCCACAGAGGTGGTTTTAGGAGGTGTGTGATATCATCTGTGTACTTTAGTGGTGTATTCGTCCAGCTTTTGGCAAACTGTTAGCTGGGGTCAGCTCTGATCTGAGATTATCTGTTATTAGAAAACATTAATCAGGAGAATCAGGGAAAAATATATTATATCTAAAATTGTTTTTGTTTGGCACATTTTGTGTTGAAGTTCATGTTAGTCTATAATACCTGCCACCACAATCCACCACAAAAAATAATTAAGAATTGAGTCCCACTCAAGGTTCAACTAATTACATCTCATATAAGGAAACGGTTGATATTATTGGTTGATAAGCAGGAAAATTGAATCGTTATTGTTCTGGAAATTGAATTTCAACCGTTAATAAGTTGAAGCGTGGCTGTGGACGAGACTCCGATGAGGGTCGAGTCGAGCTCAAAACAAGCACAGCACACACCAACTTGATCCGTGAAGCAGACAGAACGATCTATTTCCCAAACACCTGCTAAAGCACAGTATGTTAACTTGCATGAATGCAGCATTAAAGAAGCCGTCGCCCTCTTCTTCTTCCTTCACAGTCACGACATACACGGCACATCTTGTACTAATAATGACGGCAAATTGTTTCTCAACAAGCTACAAATTAGCGCTAATGACGGAACGATGCTATATGACTGTCAGTATATTAAATCAAGGGCCAGTAACCATTAATTACTCCAAGCACTATGGCATTTTAATGTTGTGATTTCTTTAGTAGCTTGTCAATACAGAGATAAGATCAAGTCGTTAATGAAGCTATACATTAAAAAAAAAAACCACCTCAAACATGTTTGCAATAAATAAACACGTGCACTCTGGGACCGACAAATCTCCCCTTCACATCTATAGGATTAATGTTGTCAGTTATTGTATCAACATTCACAGCAAATGGATTGGCAGCTGTAAAGGGGACTGTTTACATCCCACAACACCTTATCCACACACCGCCACAATCGTAATCATTCACCTCCAGATTATTTGTTCTAATTCAAACAATATAGATGAGAAAAAATGTCACAATACGACATTTACCGTTCAGAATATGACAAACATCTCCTATTGTGCCACCTAACCTAAACATCAGCCCACATGTGACCCTGGTTGGAGACTGAATCTTTTATATTATATTATGTTTGTGCCAATAATTCATGTGTAGCTGCAATAGAAAGTTGCACAGAACAGTGCAGAATAAGCTCACATACAGTGTATAGCCATTGATTTAGTGTTAACTAGTGTTGTTTTTGGTTTCAATCTAATTTTATTTAAGTTTTAGTCTAGTCTTTGTGTCAAGCTGTCATGTCATTTTATTCATGCTTATACTCCTTAGTCTAGTCAAGAGTATTTTAGTGTTATTTTAACTAGAATTATCCATGACTAACTAAACTGGTGACATTTTAGTCTTGTTTTAGTCATTGAAAATTGTATTTGTATCTTCTTTTTTTTCTTTTTTCAATAATGCAATTCTATTTAACGTGATTAAACGAGATTAAATAGCATAACATTCTGTCTCGGTCAATGAAAATGAAGAGACATTCTAACAGCTTATATATTGTAAACCAGGTAAACCACTTTAAGTCACATTTTTATTTGTCAACAATATTGCATAATACATTTAATCAAGGTCATCTTCACATGACCAGCATTTACGTTGCGTCTCGTCTCCGTCACATAAGTGCTCGTTTTAAGACAATATTTACTCATCATTTTCGTAATGTTGACGAAAGTAGGTGGTAACCTGAGTACTAAACATTGAAGTTAAAATATAAAGTAATGAGTTTATTTTTACATCCACAGTCAACTTACATCATGCAAATAAATCAAACCCATAAACGTCTCTCTCTGACTTGTTCTGCTGGTGATTGTAGAGATGACTATCAGTGCTTTAACGGGCAAAACACACAAACAGCTCATTTGAAAAAGACAGACATGCAATAGATCAAATACAATTGTATCCCAAATAGAGGATGACATCAAGTCTCATTTCCCAGCATGATATAAAATATGGCTAATATGTTATACGGTCTATTATTTATGGAGGCCACGTCAAGCTGTGCAGAGGAGATCATGTCGGATAATGCAGCCATTTTCAAGATAAAACATCTTCTCGTCCTCAATTACGGATCATATTTCACCTCCTGAATTGAACATGTTATAACGGGTGGCAACAGGCCAAAAGCAAAGAAATCAAGTGGAAAAAAGACCAAAAAGCAATGTAATAAATCCGTCAACAATCGTCTGCTTCTGGAGGAACAGCTCAGGTTTAATTGAACAGAACCTGAGAATTATAGCTGCAATGTGGCTAAATTAATGTTAATGATATCTTATTTTCACCCACCCTTGATGAAGGAATGTCATATTGATGATGTTACAAGATGACAATCAGATGATTTGATTAAAGAACAGACTAAACTTTGAGAAAGCCAAATTTTAAGGTACTGTGTGTCCTCTAGTGGCCTTAATAAATACGACTGAGGCATGTAGGGTCTTTGTGAATCATTGTCATCATTGTTGTTATTGTCCATCTACTTCCGCATGTGCAGAAGAACTATTTACTGCGGCTGTGGTGTACATGAGCAGTAGCAGCGTTTTCAAAAAGTTCCACCTTGGGAGCCGTTTTCAAAACGTTGCGTCCATAGCTTTGAGCACCATTTTATTGCATGAACCATCTTACTCTGTAAGATGGATTTTATTTTATTTTCATATAAAACTGATGAAGTCATTTTCATGTCTGAGCCTAATCGTGTCATTATCTGTTCATCGTTGGCATGATGGGAAACTTCCTGTAGGCTACAACAATTTCACATTGCTTATTTCTGATTCACTCATTACACCTACATGACTCATCGGGTCTTTGCGGCTCCTCATTTGGCTGTAATGGAGCAAATGTGAGGGTCAGGATTGTTGCCCACTGCTCCCCTAAATAACCAACTGACCACCTTCCCTCAAGGAAAGAGACCACTTCCAACTGTTCTGTGGAGGGCCCACATAAACTTGACAAACTGTTTTGTTTTTTGTTTTTTCACTTCACACTGATTCTTTCAACATTGTGAGGACATAAACCATCTCGTGATTTATGCCACTTAATAAAATAACCTACAATATGATGTGCTGTGCTGTATGGTTCATAAAAATGTCAGTTTAAGACCAAACAAATGCTAACAATCACATAAATCAAATGTATAAAACCAGAGAAGAGCGGCCTGGTTGAGTAGAATGATTGAGACTTTAAGATAAAGATTAGAAATAAAGAACAAAGAAAGATAAGCAATAAAGATTTTTGGATTCTGTGTTTTGGTACTTTGAGTGATGCCCTTGCTCTCTGTCTCCTCTGTCTTTTTTCCTGCAGACGTGCGCTGTTACACTGATATGGCTGCTTCACTTTGGAAGCTAAATTCACCGGACCAGGGCTTGTGGATCCTCCTCCTGCTGCTCAACCTCCTTCCTCAAGCCAGGTACGCACTCAAATTCACAATCACACCAACAAATATCTATCTACTGTGATTCCTTTTTCCCCCCCCTGACTCACTCACTCCTGTGGTCTGTGTAATAACTGCATTAATCAGACTCACTGCAATCTAACCAACAACATCAGATAAAAAGTTTATCTGCATTGTAAGCAGAGAAATAGAAAGTTTTGTTGATGGCAACCAATTTGGCTATTCTGAATGTAATTAATCCAATCACGAAATAGTTTGTCAATAATGTAATAAAGTAATTATTATCATAATTATATTATGATTCAGAGAAAGACGCTTATATAGTGTTATTACAAACACAATTCGAGGTTCAGTGAGAATCTATGGAGTCGAACCACCGTCAAACCGACCCACAGCTGTTCCATATCCAATGAATGAATAAATAGGATGGCTGTCTCATTCACTAGACCAGTGCTTTCTGCACAGAATCTGAAAGAACCCCTCCAAGAAATGCAAACCTATTTATGTATTATCACATTATTTTATGCAGTTATTACATTGTAAAAGTACTCTTTTAAATCAACTTTAATCATCTAATAATTAATTACATTACTGGCAAAACACTTTCCACTGAAAACAATGGTAGTCACACACACACACACACACACACTCTCACACACACACACACACTTTGTTTGTAATGTAACAGTGGATCAAACAAAAAAAACTATTTGTATTTTTACCTGTTTTCTTGCATTCGCTGTACTTTTTCCTCTCAAGGACTACCTGGACAGAAGTGTGTGACTTTCACATTTTTTAGATGCCTAAAATAGAAAATTTGTCCTCAATTAGCTGGAAAAGAAAAGAGAGAGAGAGAGAGAGAGAGAGAGAGAGAGAGAGAGAGAGACAGAGAGAGAGAGAGAGAGCAGTGTCCAATTCTTCTCAATCACCTACTAACACAAAGTAATGATGACACTGGCTCATTGTTAGTTGAGAAACAAGCAGAAACGTCATAAACAAACATTCTAAAACGAACAGTTGACTGATCATGAAATACTAATTTCACTGGGCAGCCAAACTGAAAAAAACACCGAAAGACAACAGCAAAGCATCCATCACTTACAAATTAATTCTGAGGGCACACTGGACAAAAAGGCCCTTTTATTTAAATTAAACCTCGGGTGCACTGTAGTGCAACGCCTGTCAAAATCAACCAGGGATGAAATCTCTCTGACAAGCAGCGCGTGAAAAGGCCTTCACAGCTGCAGCCAGCGGCTTTCACTCTCCATGACTTCACCTCGCTTTATCACGGGTATGGTTATAAAATCTGAAAAGAATAGAGCTCACTGTCAACAAACTAACGAGTGGTAACTCCCCTCGTGTGTAAACAAACAAACAACACGAAGCAGAAGAGGGCAGGATGTCGGCGGACAGCAGTGTGACAAACATCAGGATTGAGAGTCTCTTCCTCCTTATCCCTTCAAGCTTAACTAATCATTCTGTTTGATTAAGATGAACTTCAAAAATAAAATGTTTAAGTTAAAAATAAATGAAACAAATGATGGTGTAATGTAACGTCTACAAAACTTGAAGCCTCGATATGAAAATGATGCATTATTCTTCCACAGAACAAAAAATAAACAAATAAATAAATAAAATCTGGAACTCCGCTCTCATTTTATTTGAGCATAATTAACATTTAACAAGAACAGCACAATCTGAGTTATTATCCTAAACACAGGAAATGCAACGATTCATATTAAAACTCGCAGCTGCACATTGTCTTGAGGAAAGCAAACCGCGGCTCATGTCTATTGTTGTTTAGCTGCTTTAAAAATCAAAAGCATTCAAATATAAAACCAGTTTAATTGCATGTTTATTAAACTCTTTCCAATTAGGTTTCCTCTGAGTATAAGAAGCATGTTTTTTGTTTTTTTCCTCACTGGTGCTCTGGAATTAGTATTTCTCAGTGTAGTTGTGAATTCAGAGACCAGTTTGTCTCCCACCTCCATCTTCCAGCGACTCAGCCATTCTTCTCTCTGTCTCCTGCTGATGTAGTACGGATCTCCAGCCTGGAAAGTGACTCTGGGGACCGGCCTCCTCCGCAGCCTGCCGGTCTCGCCCTGCGCATACACACACACACACACACACACACACACACACACACGCACACACACACCAGAACACGTCATATAGTCATACAGTCTTCATTATTTCAGAGGTGGAAACCAGGAGATAAACCCGTCGGTAATCCTCACCTCTCTGGGAGAGTCGCAGTTTCTCTCGTCTGGATCGTCTGCAGGAAAACAAACATGGCAGGAAATGGCTCATTTTGTAAAGATTTTAAACAGGAGCTTTAATGAGAACTTAAATGTCACGGTTTATAATCACTTTGCCCAGGTGGCCAGATTGGAAGTCAATGATCTGGCTGTTAAATTCACAGAGCTCTGGCCATCATTACTGTCAACACACCTTCCAGACGTAAAGGATTGAAACAGAGCAGCAACCGACTTTACCTCTAAATCAAAGTCTCATGCAAAGACTCATGTTTTTCAAAAATGATATGACTGTGCAAAAACACTCTCTATACCTTTATTCCTCTCAGCCTGCTCTACTTTCCGACGCCCACGCTTCTTGCGAGGGGAGGGCGAAGGCTCTGGCTCCTCGGGTGGAGTTGGGGGGGCATTCGCACAGGGGTCAGAGGTCGCCATCTCCTGGGAAACAGACAAGAGCGCAGTCTGAGAAAACCGACGCTCGGCCTCGTCTAGACTCTTCAAAGGCTGCACGGGCACGGTAATCATGCACACACAATGTACGTACAGGCTTTGTACACATGTACAACACATGTACACGTGTAATCAAAAAGCTACTGCAGTCCCTGGACAAACTTAAAAGTCGGGCCTCGTTAGTATAATGGAGAGCAGGTATGGCTAGCAGTGTGTCTGCACTGCATCAATGTAATAAACATCCCCATCTCCTATTAACACACACACACAATCATGCACACACCTGATGTGAGGGCACCAACGTCATGTTGACATTATTAACAGTGTTAATGATTCATGTGGGAACACATGTTGGAGGAGGATAACTGTTGATGACTGGTTAATAAAAGATGTAAAATCAGCTGAACGTCAGTGGCAAGGCAACAAATTGTGATTTTACTGTGAATTTTCCAGATGACAAAAAAAGCAGCTTCTTCAACAGTGGATCCAAACGATCACCTAAAGCTAATTCAGCATGTCATCTTTGAGCTGACCGGCGTTAATGATGCCAAGATCTCTGCGGCTCTAAAAGACCCGCGGGGTTGTTGTGCCCGTATGTGTGTGTGCTGCTAACAGATTTTATAGATGGGGTAGTTAAAGAGTAGGGGTGAATGTCAAGCTCAAAGGCTACAGTAATGCAGGTTTGCCCTAACAAGCTAACAGAGGTTATAATGAGCCACTGAGGCTTGTTAAAAGGTAGAAAATAGAAAAAACTAAAAAAAATCACTCTGAGAGCGCAGACATCCGCTAAATGGCGTTTTCAATGTTAAAATCTCCCAACTTCAAAGTGTCACCATATCGTTAATCTGGATTGGATCCAGACGAAACTAGGCACAATTCAGGGGATTGATCCTCCAAATATACATGTCAAATTTCAAGAGAATCAAAACTAAATTCTATGAGTTGTGATTTTTTTTTAAACTGGTAAATGGGGTTTCCAATGTTAACTTCCAGAATTTTTCCTGACCTTATTCTGGATCCGATCCAGATGAAATGTTGCACCCTACTAGATATGACCATCCTACAGATCACTGAATTTTTACAAGTCAATCAGATATGATCTCCAAGAGATACTATTTTTTTGAAAAAGGCTCAATGATAAGTAAAGGGGAAAAACAGGGTCTTTGATATTTGTTTGTATCCAGATAGTTATCCGGATCACTCTTAACGTTTAATGGAATCGAAGTTGGGTCAAGACACATCTTCTGAATATTTTTTTAGGAAAATCCCATCAAGAGTTTTTGTGTAATCCTGCTAACAGACAGAAAAACCCTGGCAAAAACAGAACTTCCTTGGAGGAGTTAATAAAAACTACCTAAACAGGCCCCAGGACAGGCTAAACTACATCAGCACAGAAACAGTTCAAGAAAAAAAAGGACATTCTGACACAGAGGAGTATTTGGACTAACTTTAAAGCTCTTTGTGTCAAAGAAAATAACTTTCTAAAACTGTTGATTTGTAATAGTGTGTGCTTTAGAGTGGCATGCTGACGCTGGGGTCATAAGGTGGCCCAGGTTCACATCCAGGCGGTTTTCACTTCCTTCTGCTTCTAAGTTCTGTGTTTTTTCGTGAGAGTGAGACTGTTAAGAGTCACATCTGAGGAGGCAGAAACATAAAGTAACCTCATGAAACCTGAAATATTAAATTTCAGGTTTGATGTCCTCTGAAAGTACAAAAACGTGCAGACGTGTGTGAGAGCATGAAGGCCTTCGTATCTAGAAATAGATTCGTGATCTTTAAACAAACAGGGCTGCAAGTAAAACCTGTCGATCAGCTCTCGATAAAGTCAAAGACTCTGGTTTAGTCATAATCATCATGAAATGAACATATTGAGTCGAAATGAAGTGAGCTGTTAGAAAAAACATACGTCGTATTATTATAGCATTTCTTATGAATGTACAACAAATTCATCATTAATTACCAAATCAAGAGTCAAGAGGTTGAAATCACTGCAACACTTGCTATGTACTACTATCACATTACACATTGTATACATACATACATACATACATATACAAATATTAACTAAGCTCAGAGAAAATATTTACACTCGTGCAAAATACAATCATTGATTGAATTAACTGAGACAAAATGAAAATATTTCTACAATATAAAATGAGCGCATCAGCGTTTTATCTTCTGGGGTGACATTTTATCGGCTGGAGCGCGTGACTTTAGCGTTCATAGTTTAAAACCCGTAAATGAAAGTAAAGCTGCATTAAGCAATCTGACACTACATGGACGAACTCTTAGGCAAACAACTGACTACTTACACATTCAGCAGAAACAGAGGAATCTGGACTTGCAGTCATCTTTTTGGTCACATGTCGAACGTAAATTCATTTCAGCCCTGGTTTGGTCCACAGACTCCTGAGAAAAATACCTCTGGGCTGCTATGAGCTCGACGTTCTTCCACTTTCTGTCATTTACCCGCTCAACAGGAAGTGTAGAGCCGGCTTGAGTGAGACGACTCTACACTTCCTTTTGTGAGAGCAAGTGCATGAGGCGAGTTTCGTTTGGGACGATGAAACAAAACTTGGTTTGAATGTGGCTGCGGACGGCGTGGAGACACTTCTGATCGAGGGTATTGCTTAATGCAGCTTTGAGTTTGTACACAGAGGATTTAATGCAAAGACGGAGGCAGATACCTGGAATCAGTCACCACAAATGGTTGTCTGTCTCTAACAGGCCCCATAATTCATGATGAAACATAGAGAGTACCTTCAAAATGATACGAGTGTGATCAAGAACAATAATGTTTGTGTACACACGCACACACACGCACACACACACACACACACACACACACACACACACACACACACACACACACACACACACGCAGACTGTTCTACAACTAAAATTAACTGCTGGGGTCTTACAGTTAATTCTTCTGTTTTGCTGCAACGACTGAGGGACTTTATCATATTATTACCTCCGCCAAGGAGATTTTGTTTTTGCCAGGATTTGTTTGTTTCTTTGTCTGTTCGCAGGATTAAGCAAAAACTCCTGATGGGATCTTCCTAAAAAAGCTTCAGAAGATGTGTCTTCACCCGACTTAGATTTTATTAAATGTTGAGAGTGATCTGGATGACCATCTGGGTACAAAACATATAAGAAAAATACTGTTTTTTTCCCCTTTACTTATCATTGAGCCGTTTTCAAAAACTCTTATCTCTTGGAGATCGTATCTGATTGACTTGTAAAAATTCAGTGATCTGTAGGATGGTCATATCTAGTAGGGTGCAACATTTTATCTGGATCGGATCCAGAATAAGGTCAGGAAAAATTCAGGAAGTTAACAGTGGAAACCCCATTTACCAGTTTCAAAATTTGGAAAATTTTTAAATTTAAAACGCCATTTGTGGTCTCAGAGTGCTTTTCTGGTTTATCACTGTTTCTGTTGTGTTCAGCAGTCAAGTCATACATTATGAGTTGACCTTATTGTGAATGAATTGACGAGATTTCTCCTTTTGATTACGTCTCTATCAAAACGTTTGGCGTGACTGCCGGATGAAAAGTAAAGATACAAACTGCACAAAACAATCATGTAACAGCAGAGTGAAGCTACACCTCAAATTAAATGACAAACTATACAGGAAATGTTTACGTTCTCCAACACCAACCAAATTACTTGTAAATGTAATAACAATGACTAAATTCCCTGTTGTGCCATTTTATCAACCTACTTGCTCCATAAATTGCTCCAAGTTAACCTGGAGTTATGTGATTCCATTTCTTTGTTGTCTTTAATCTTTTTCTAAACAGGGTCTTCACACGACTGCTGCCTTAACAGCAAACAAGACATCATGGGAAGTACCAATTTCCACTCCACAGCTCACAAACCTGACCAGTGTGGGAAATATAAATCTAAAGGAGGCTTTCAGACGGATGGAACTTTGATGTGACTGAAGGAGAGGGTGAGCTGAGGGCAGGATGCAGCACACAATAAAACAATAGTGCTCCAGAAATAACCAGATCAGCCGTTACAGGAACATTGTATAAGCTGTATAAGAGCAATCAGAGATTTCTGACCTCCTCCAAGTATCGACAGGGGAATTACACATATTCCACATTCAGATCAACTTCCTTAACTCAATTATTTAGTTTGGTGAGAACATGATTTTTTTTTCATAATTCCAAAGAACACCAGATAAGACAACACTGTTACCTTCTCCCAGTTATTGGAGAAGCCTGGTTTATTATAGGGTTTCACACACACCTGCAGTAAAGCAAGTACAACAACAAACAGGACAACAACAAACTACACTTCCCAAAACCAAAACATACCACGACTCCATTTCCCACAATGCACTTGTCATTTAAACTGACAGGCTTAACACGATAAGCAAAAGTAGAAAATCACTCAAGAGCTCAGACCTCCGCCAAATGGCGTTTTCAATGTTAAAATTTCCCAACTCCAAAGTGCCGCCATATCGTTGATCTGGATCAGATCCAGATGAAATTTGGCACAATGTCAAATTTCAAGAGAATCCAAACAAAATTCTATGACTTATTTTTTTTTCTGAAACTAGTAAATGGGGTTTCCAATGTTGACTTCCAGAATGTTTCCTGACCTTATTCTGGATCTGATCCAGATGAAATGTTGCACCCTACTAGATATGACCATCCTACAGATCACTGAATTTATACAAGTCAATCAGATATGATCTCCAAGA
>OMNM01037772.1:0-15750 GCA_900302745.1 Parablennius parvicornis | reverse complement strand
TCTCTCTCTCTGGCTTCTACACGTCATGCCTTGACTACCTAAATTTACAGGAGACATAGACCGGGTACAGTCTGAAGGTGGCACACGCCTGCAGCTTGTCGATGTGAGCCTAATTTGCAGTTGTTACACTGTCTTATACGTGACACCTGAGTTAATCATCACCTCAGACACAAATACACATGTACGCCTTTTGCCCAACCTCCTTATTAATTGATGAACTTATCAAGAAGATGGACAGCACATGTAATGCCGAAAGAACTAAATGCAGCAACCGTCTTGTCCATTACTTAGCTGACACAGGCAGCAGGGTATGTGATCACAGAAGAATAAAACCTTAAAAATCTACTTTTTTTTTTTTTTTCATATCACCCTCTTCAAACTTACACTTCCCAAGGATCCATTTCACAGCCAGTGCTCTCATCCATGTGATACAGAGATTGGAGCTTTTTAAAACCTCCCGCTACTCCTCTATAACAGAAAGTGCTGCTCAGTGATAAATGTTTGAAGCCAATAAAGTCATAAAGTGAAATTTCACAGGTGTAGCCTGCAGCTGGCATGCATACACAGGGTTTGGGATGAGAGCTGGAATAGGATCCTCTGCATGTGTGTCTTTCCACGACTCTCAAAACTTACTGGCACTGCTTTTAAAAACTCCACACAGGACACTAGAAAAAATCATGGAACAAAGTGGCTGACATTGGGGGCGAGGGAAAAAGAGAGAGGGGTAAAAATAAATAGCTGCAAGATGCAGCACGTAGGGGTAAAAATGTGTAACGAATCACACCGGCACAAACACAAACTGGACAGAGGCTTATACTGTGCCGGGGGATCTTGTCCTTTACATTATGCTTGTGAAAGCACAGTTGGTGCAATGTCAAGCTCAGTAATTTATGCTAATAGTGAGTAAAAATTCCTGATGCAAAGTGGATACATTGCGCAGTTAACCATTCATAGAATGTATAAAGGGACACAGAGCCCAGTGTCAACCTGTGTTACAATGAAAAGCAGCATTTTACCTTCCTATGCACTATTACTAAAGTGATGAGCTGCAGCAGTGAAGAGCATCTCATGTTTATGATGCATTCAGCATGCATTGGTGTTGGTGAATGGTGGGAGAGCACAATAATTACTTAACCATTAATGAGAGTGGCTAGACAGTGTTATCATATGTAAATATCCAGCAGATGCACTCCAGTAATTATTGTGTTGATGCGGACTGACAAGATGTAAGGCGAGCTAGCAGAGCCTTCTCTTTTCCTCTGCTACGCGAAGGGGCATAAATCATGAGTCAGCAGTGTTGCAGACCTGAGATTGCATGGAAAATGGATCCAAACTCCCATTAACGTTCTTTATAAACAGCCACATTCCCTCAGTGCTGTAGTCACAATAATCAATCATTATACTGTCGCTGAAGTTGCCTTTTTTTTTTTCCCCCTTCCCTCTCATACGTGCAGCATTTCAGTGTGAAGAACTGAAGGGCAATTGGAACAGACAACGTGGTCTGCCCGGGTACATAAGGAGATTTCAGAGGATTACTTTTGCAATTTTAGAGTCAATGCATTATTCATAATCCTTTGGATAGCTGAGGCCAAATCAGGGAAGGACCTCAGGTCATTAGCAGAGATAGCTCGCTTTGAGGAGGAGGGCATGACGATAGAGGAGGAAAAGGAAGGCGACGAGGAGATTCTCTTTCAACTATCTGAATCTATCCATGTGTCACAACAGTCTCCCTCTCAGTTAGTCGGTCGTCTTGCTCTCAGTCTTTCCGTGTATCTGACTTTCGACAATAATAAGTCATTGAAAAGCTTCTCTTGATTCCCTTTGTGTGAATTACCATGTCGCCGCTTTACATGCCTTGCATCACTGCATACAAAATTGTGTGCTCTTAGCGGGGACTTCCTGCAGATGTGATTACCTCTTCAGTGGTATGAGATTGGTATTTCTGAGTGTGTAATAGTATGATCCCATGTGAATCGGCATTGAACAAATAATTTTTTATCCGTGGAACTGCTTCTGACAAACAACTCGCGCTCAAATCAAAGCGCATACTGAGCTATGTTTCAGAACAAATACCACCCCGGAGTGAAACTCGCCTCCCTAATATTCCGAAAACAATTGTGTGCGAATCCATGACACGGCGTTCCATATTGTTCACGTGTGATCAGACTGAGCCTCAGTTTTATTTTCCTCATCTTCCACTGGAATTGTTGCAACGGCGTGAAGTGACACGGCGAACAGTTAGCAAGCATTGTTTTCCGAAATTGACAGGAAAACAGAATGGAGGATAGTTTCCCCCACAACTATGACCCATTTTATCAACATTTCCAGCTGAACAGTTACGTTACAGTGGACATTGTGCAAGGTGAAACATATGGAGGGAGTTTCAAGAAATACAGCCTTGTGCTTTTATTATCAGAGCATGCGTGCGTGCGTGCGTGCGTGTGTATATGCGTATGTGTTCACTCCTTAAAATTCTGGCAGAGGCCTCTCTTTGAAGAGGTGACAAGAAAGCCTTCAGTGACTAATACTCACATACTTTCTGTCAGTCTTTCTTTCGCTCCCAGACTCACACTAACTGCACCAAAGGGAGAGCACAGATGTACTTACAAGCATCATGTGAGCGTACGATATGTGTACATACACACATGCTCACACACGTTGACACAGATTGAAAAACAGCGATGACATTATTTTAAAGTGGGCTTGCTTCAAATGACTTTTCCAAACATTTTTCCCCACATATTTACTTTTTAATGTCATCGGATTTCCACACGCATTCTAGATGTTGATCAACTTCAAATAAGAAATCACAATAATGTAATCTGCCTATGCTTTTCCCTTTTACAATTTTCATCGAGGATAGCAAAACTGACAGTAAGGAAATGTCTCCTCAGAATAAATTTCCCCACCAGAGCAATCACATTGATGGATTTACAATGTCTCCGAATGATAAAACATGATTACTTTCAGAGGAGCTCCAACACTATGAATGGCTTGCTTTTGTGTGGTAATAAATGATCCATTGAAGTTTATTTATTGTGTAGTGTCATGTCATATGAAAATGATTAACCAACTCTTTCTGATGTTTCCTTTCAGCCATATCAGACATCATTTCATTTCCTTGTGCTGCTTGATATATTTCATGCCCCAGCTATGAAATGTGTTTCATCACAGATGAGACAGAAAATGTAATTTTTTTTTTTTTTTTCTCAATTTCATCAAATGGACGTTAATTTAAAAATCTACACGGGGAGTGAGGATAAACAAGCAGCAGTTATTATCATAATTCAAGAGTCATATTTAGCTCCTTTGTGTCATCAAAGCAGTTTGTGATTTATTAGAAAATCATTACAAATCAAGCTATGCCACTGGAATAATATATTAAGGCTGGAAATATGTCATATAAATGGTATTTGGAAATTAGGACTGAACATGTGATGCTAATAATTAGTTCACCCTTTATGTGAGGGTAGATTGATTTGATGCATTAGATTCACAGTGCTACATTTATAGACACAACATGTTCTAATCTAATTGAAAACCTTTACACGATTTTCTAAACAAATGCAGTTTGAATGCTTCACTGCACTTATTTCAGTTTCCATCATTAGGTTTTGTGCACGTTCGTGCATTCTAAACAATATGTTTAAACAGTTGCCTAAAACTGGATATTATGAAACTTATTATTAAGGCTTGGCCACTGGTACTCTGAATTACAAACGGATTCTCTTAGTTAAATTTGTCTTGTGATAGCAAACCCATTTCAAATCTGGCCCCAAACAGTGCTCTTTGACAGTATTTGCAAATAGTATTCTGTAAAAAAGTACAACAGATTTATGGTGTGATGGCAAAGCGTGTGCAGTTTATATTTGGTGTTTGGGCTCTGACCTCGTCACTGCACTCAGCACAGCAGAGATCGAGGAGTGGCGATAATAAATATCCCCCTTGGGAGTTCCGACTGAGAGCATACAGGTTGAGAAGCTCATCTCCAGCTATTATGGACTGTAGAAGGTGTGGGCCACAGCTGCCATTTCATTTGCTACAGACCTCAGAGCACAAGGGGCATATCTATACACATAAGAACATGTAAGAAAACTGCTGTAGGAAGTCTTTTTCGATGGTGAAGTGCCAGATTATATAATGCATCACAGATTGTTGTATACAGGGAGTGATGGGATACCTACACTATATAAGTCTGTTGTCACATTGTTATGACTGAATATTAAATAGTGAGCGCAGGATGGCAACGAGTACAACTGAGTGTATCGGGGCGAAGCAGAGAGAAAGGCATTTCAGATCATGATATGAACAACAGTAAAGTGAACAGCCTCCAAAGCCCCATCTGTTTGAATTGCAATGTTTCCCCAATGTGTTTTTGAATATGATCTGTGTCGACGCAACGTAACTTTTATGTGCGACAAATCGACGTTGTCAAAAGAATGCCATGTTTAAAGATCACTAAAGATAATTGCACATGATCATCGTATAGCAGTGGCCAAAGTTTGCAGGGCTGTAATAGGAAACCTGAAAAAAAATTACACTAGCCAAGGGGGGAATAAGTTCCAAAGCCAACTGTGCTCAAAACAGCCGTAACGCTGAAACGTGGGTATTGTTTTGTAACCACTACATAAATCAGGAACATAAATGTGTCGTGATGCATTTGTAATGGAAAAGCCAAAAGAAAAATAAGATCATCAATTCAAAGTTATCATTCACTCGCACCTCTGTTGGGAGGCAATAACAGCCAGCACCACTGGCAATGTTATCGGTTAATTATATTGTCAAATAAGCAAACATCTCAACTTATTCCCTTTGTACTCATAATGGTCTAACTACTGAATTCTCACCTCGATGAGGTAAAACAGTGTTTGGGCATCTCAACCGTAATGACACCCCTGTGCTTCCAGCTTGACGTTTGCATCTGAAGCTGACAACTGATACAGGGAAGAGTCAATAAACCGTTTTTGAGTGATGGCAGCAGTAGCAATGAGAGCTGTGCGAACACAATTGTTATTCCAAAAAGGTCTCCTGAAGCAAATCGTCAAACAGTTGGCAAGAGGGAGCTTGCTTACTGTACTGTGTGGCTGCTAATATTTGTAGAGTCTGAGAGATTTGCAGAAGAAGCACATGTAAGATAAAGAAAAGAAAAGAGAAAAAAAACATGGGGCGAATCGGATGGGGAAATCCCTTTGCAGCTTCAAGAACAACCAATGGCATCTGAAAGCAAAAATAATTTTGCATTATAAATGTATTCAGTTTCAGACAATTTACCTGTTTGAAACAAAAGAAAAAAAAAATTCCTGACAGTTTTGGATTATTATAGAACTGAAAAACTTCAAACTAACAGACTTCTTTTTAATACCTCTCAAATAAAGGATTTCCACTCATCAAACACAATGGCTATGGCATAATTGAGTGAAATATTTAAATGAATTTACCTCTTAAGATTAAGATTTTTATATAAACAAACTTTCCCGGTAATTTGCTGACTTTATTATTGACCCCCAAAAGCTTGCATAATCTGGGGTAGTAGGCAGCTACAGAAGATATTCCTAATTTATTGGTCTGCCACAAATGACTTTTAGAATTCTTACACACATGTAACAGGGTCATTTGATTTTATGTCCAATAAATGCAGTGATGTGATTGAATTTGCCTTTCTATTAACTTACTTTCTTTATGTTAGGAAGATCATGGAAATTCATGAACTTATAAAACTCAATAGAAAGGCGAAGTGTGGTGGTGTAGTGGTTTGCACAAACAACAATAAGAAACCAATTTTGATTCCTGTCTTGAGGCCTTTCAGTGATCAGGTTACATGATTCCTCCACTGGTCCAGACTCCTCTCAGAGTCTGCTCATTGTTATGGTTAAGAAACAAGAGAATGATCTACAGTTCTGGCGAAACATTTAAGCAGAGACACGTGCACACATTATCTGTCTTTTTTTTCTTTTTCTTTTTTTACCGTGCAGTTGATGAGTCAATATCCGAAAAAGATTAAATCATTGATTTTCTAAGTAATGGCAGAATGATGGGCATTTTGAAAACATTTAAAAGAAGTGTCAAATGAAATTACCTAAATTACTGCATCACTGCGGTGGGTTTTTTCAGGGTTAAAGAAAAATTAAATGCAAGCATTGTTCATTGACATCAAGGATATATAAAAAGCCCTTTTCCTTAAATTACTTGTCATTATTCTCATAAATCATTGGAGTGGATGTGTCATAATGTGTAAAGATGAAATTTTTGTGGTCCTCACAATGATTAAAGTTGCCAATCTCTGAAATGACGGATAATAAATTATAATTATGAGAGGCCTTCACAAGTTATTTTTCACTCTTTAATACTCCATCAGTGGTATACGCATGTCCTATACAAGTGAAATCTTGTGGACATTAGTAATGTCCAGTATTGAACTTATGCAACATCATCTGAACATGTATGTGTTTGACATGTACTCACATTAATCTCATTTTTTTATCATATACTTCAATTAAGACTTTCTTTGTTGGGTAGTTGTTTTTGGTCAAGTCAAGTCGGCTTTATTTATATCGCACTTTGAAACAGCTGTGGCTGAAACCAAAGTGCTTCCTCTAAGGCTTTTCAATGTTTTCATTTTAGCACATTTCACCACACGTATTGACACATATTGTACCTTCATTTTCTGGATCGCACATTCACACTTTGGGTAAGCTTATTAGAGGTCTATATTATCATTAAACAATACAAAAGCAAAGTCTTCATCCCGACAGCAGAAAAGAATCAGGCCATCTGTGACAATATTACTGATGTGTTTGTTCCCCGCAGTAACCGAGTACCACAAATGTCTTCTTTTCTTCTGTCTTACCTTTTTCAGAAAATATGGTGAGCAAAGAGGACACCAAATGTGTTCTCTCAAATTCAGATGAATCAGACTCAGAGGCGGGCCCATCTCCCAGCTTTGAAGCACCAGAATCCGGCAAGCAGCAGGTGAAAAAGAGAAACAAAGCCTTACAAGTGCGTTTCAAGGATATCTGTGATGCCCAGAATGAGCATCGGGGACGACACTCAAGGTCCATTTCCTGCAAAGTAACACACAGAAAGTACATGACCATGCCTGCCAGACGCTCCATTCCAAACGTGACCAAGAGCACTGGTGTCCAGACCTCACCGGATCTCACTAAGCGATACAAGACTTTCCCTTTTGAGAGGAAAAAAGGACACACATTTAAACATACAGCTTTAGTAGAAGATTATAAAGGACAAAACAATGGGTTTTTGAGCGATATAAAGCCTGGAGCAGAAGACGGACAACCTATGGCGGACTCCTCAAAGTACAAGGGTAAGATTGTGGGGCAGACAAAAGCTTTGCTTCACCACACGGATGACAGTAGTGATACGGAGGATTTGCTCTCTAGTGCCAACTGTTTGGATGGACCCTCGTATCCAGACTCCTCACAATTCTCCGAGGACTGCCACCCGAGCAGCCCTCCTTCCAAAAGCGACGCAGAATACCAGGTTTGTGGGACGAGGACCAAACACAAAGGATTACCCAAAGAAGACATAGAAGCTGGCACTTCCTCAAAGCGCCAGCTGGCTGACTCTGAGTTTACACCGGACAAGCCAAAGGGCATGGGCCCCGTAGCGTGGAACTCTTTGACACAGGTGGACTCTTTAGGAAGCCCCTCGGTGAGCTGTAAACGGAAAAAGGGCATACAGCTAAACGAGCAGCAGTCACAGACACTTCCCCATAGTGCCAAATGCTCTGTACAGTCACAAGGGCAATGTCGGACACGGCACGCGTCAGCCTCCTCTAAACTCCAACGAACCGTTGGGGAAGACGAGGGCTTTCCTTCAGGAGGCACAGGAGCCTCGGGCATGGGGAGCAGTCAGCAGATAATGTCCTTATCTGGAGACAAGGATATCAAAGAACAGCTGCAGGCCATGGAGACTCTCATCAACTCAAGCCAGGAGACCATCAAGGTCCTTCTTGGAGTGATCCAGGAGCTGGAGAAAGGCGAAGCTCAGAGAGAAGGGTGAGTAAAGTATGTTTTACGAGTGCACGCACACACCCAAGCGTTTACTCTATTCCCTTAATGTACATATATTTTCTAATATCTCCACAGCTTTGGCCATTAATATTAAATGATTAAGAATACTATACTCCCCAGAGTCATTGCTAACTCCCATGGATACTGCAATATCAGTACAGAGCAGGGATGAGAAGGGTCAAGGTGATAGTAGTTTGCACAAAATCCACAAATAAAGATTCATGTATTTCAAACTGTCATCTCAGGGGAATTCTTGTTCTCACGAAGAGGTGAGCATGCAATGAGCACTATTATAGTTAGTGGAAAAGTCTTTGCCATTTACCTTTATAATAATCTAAATACATCTACCTATAATCTAAGAACAAACTTAGAAAGGTGATTGTTAAAAGAAAAAACAAATCTGAATGGAAGAGGAAACAATGAAAAACCATGAAGGAAAATATTTTTTAGGAAGAGACTTTCAGAAACCAGCAAGTAGCCATGTCCCGCTGTGAAACTGTCTTGGTTTGTTAATTCACAATCCTACTGTGACCCAGATTCGACCAATTAACTTTGGTTAACTGCATTATTATTGCGAACAATTGCAACTGGCCTGAATAACAAAAATAATGTGTTGGCGAGTGTGATGGTCGTTTAACAAGACCTCAGTGAGAATCTATACCCAGGACAGTGATGTGTTAGGCTATACTTAGACAGAGCAGTATTTTTAGCTCACACTAACATGGTGACATACTTACAAGTTTACCATGTTCACCACCTCATTTTACATGTACATTGTTTACATGTTACCAATTTGCAGAAAAAAGGCCATAGTGAATGTAAGTATTTTGATACAGATTAAACACATTATACCACAGAACACAGGCTGTATAATTATTGGAAAATCTGGCTTCAAGTCTTATAAATGTGTTTAATTTCTAACCAGATTTCCTCCAAAAAATAATGCAATCCTGTTATTACATTCTTTACATATTTATCATATGACTTATTGTGTAATCCTAAATGTGACTGAATTTAGACTATAAACTGATTTACTGTCACGTGTAGTAGGTTTATGTCCGCAGTGTGATCATGTTCATAATTTATGCTGGAGGCACTCATGAATTTGACTCCAAGCCTTCAACCTTTTGGTATTCTGACAACTTTTGCTCTTTTTCCTGACATTCTGAAATTGTGGAAATTCACACAGAGTCTAGCACAACTGTCTAATCATATATTCTGTTGATGCCATCAACATACTGCAGATAAGATGGAATTACCAAGAAGAAATGCACAAACTTGAAGAGTTTGTCATGAAGGCCTTAAATGTGAAATGTTAAACTTTGCTATCAAGGTCAAATAGGGCACTTTGAATACTTTACAAGGTATCCTGGATTGTAAGGCTCAATTCTCCTATTCAATGTAAATGACAAAAGAAATGCCTCCACTCCTCTTTTACATAATTATCACAAGAAAATAACAGCAAACTTCAAAAAGTCCTCAACCCATGCTCACAGTCAAGAGTTTTTACAAAGGCCTAATGGTGAGAATCGCTGTTCTTCATCTTTAAAACTCATAACAATACAAAGCAAGCTGTAGTTAAGTCTTATGCACATCCAGGAGAGAACAAGGCACCCTAGTGTGGCTCAGTGGAACTTCGTTTTAAAGGCCCAATTAGTGCAGCCTCATAACACTTTGCCTTTCATCTGCACAAAACTGTGCCCGCTGTAGTGCCTTCACTGTGTTCTGTGTCTGCATTGTGTCCCCGTGTTATCAGAGAGGTGCACTTGGATGACACAGAGTCTGCCTTCCATAGTAGCCATCCTAAACACACTTTTCCTTTTTTATCTGCATGGTTGGACAGTCAAATGGGCTTTTCAAAAGCTAAACTTTGAGTTAAACCACAGAGCAATTCTCAGCACCTCTTTACTATGCAGTAATGGTGTCCACTTATTTTTAAACCATTTGAGCTTTTATCATGCAGAAAGTTAAGAGGAATTGTTCGAGTTCAGTTGAAGACATCAGAATGTATGAAGATATTTTATCTTCTGATTTGTGGTGTACATTGGAAATAACAGCACCAGATACAGTATATATAAGGATTTGTTTTCACGGTTGCTAACGCCTGCATTGTTATTCTTAACATGCTTGTATTTCACTCGTGTGTGTTTACCCTGCATGTATCAAACATCGACAACATTACAACATACATAAAACATAGCACGCCCTGCGACACTGTGTGGCCTGACCTCAGTGTGGTGTCCATGAACATGTTCAGTCAGACTGAGCAGCAGGCACAAAGTCCGGGCATGTGAACAGTGAAAGTGGAAATAAGAGGACAGGACGTATCCCAGGACAGCTGACGTGGGCAAACAACACAGCGGTGAATCTGTGCCAGCAGTCAGATTATAGGATGACTTTCAGAGGTGCAACTTTTTTCTTTCTTTTTTCTTTTTTCAAACATCAGTGAAATAATTCTTTGTGAATTTCCGCACTTTCATTCATTGTCTATAACGGGTCATGAACACTTTACCCTAAATAGGAAAAGCAAGTGTTGTGTTGAGTGCACACAGTGATTATGAATTTAGGTTAATACGCTTTGATTATTAGAGCGGAGCTGTTTAAATTACAAGGATGTACATGAAAAGCCAGGCAAGCGGCGCAGCGGCTGGAGTGGACCTTGTTTGTGCAGTGAATAACTGCCCTTGCTCACAGCTGTTCAAAGAGACTGTATTTGGAAACAGAACAGGATGAACTTGTTGACCTTGAGCTCCCATCAGCATTTTCGATCCACAGCGAGGCTGTACTGTCTCCCCCAATGAGGTCACCTCTCATGTCATAGTGAACAGTTGAGGTCCAACCCCTCCACATGTCATCCATCAGGCCGAAGGGCTCGCGAGACAGCAAGCAATTACATGTGCTGCTCAAACACAGCCCCTCCCAACCTCCCCCGTAGCGATGCAGCCAACTATTGCGCACAGCGACACGGCATAAATAACAATATGCACACCTGCATGTTCACATGAGCGCATGGGAAGAAATGGAAGTGATGACAACATGAAAAACAGAGCCTATTAAACCAAAGGAAATCACTGGTTCTGGAGTGTGTCCTCTTGAACTTATGCACATATCCTCTGAATGTGCCATCTGACCTAAAGTTAGTGCCTCTATGCAGGCAGCACACCCTCAGGGTCATGTACTTTCACCATAAAAGAGCAGATACAGTCTTGGTGAAAAATCTGTCTGCCTCAAATTGAGCAAGATGAGAAATAAAAATGATGTACTGTACAGTGCTGAATGTAAAGATATGGATTTTTCATCACAGGAGCAATGCAGCATTTAGATTCCACTTATTTCCTATTTCCTATGGAACGGAGGCAAAGTAGACGCTTCCAACTAGGCCACAGCTCAAGGAAGGTAATCCCATTATGTAAAATCAGCAATTCTACACACTTGATTAACCTGATCTGGGGGAACTGCGGGATCAGAACCCCTGCTGCACTTTCAACTGTTAGCAACGCACAATGCTGGGAGAAAACAAAACTGAACAAATCTGTGTGATAAGCTGGTCGCCCACAGGTGCTAAAATATGATGCTGAAGTCTGTCACTGCAGATCACATTTATCTTCTCTCTCTTTTCCACAGGCTCTCCTACCGAACGGGACAAGACACAGCAAATTGTGACACTTGTCGAAACAGCGCCTGCATCATTTACAGGTGGGCCCCTCTGCACGGCTTAATGCTGCATTAAATGCTGTTACGTGGATGATGGATTGTTCCCGGGTAAATAGGAGTCATTTGGCATGGAGATACTATGCTGCACTGTAAAGTGACACAACGAATTTAGAAAGATCTGGAGCATGGAAATGTGAGGGGAAAAAAAATCCCTAAATAGCTATAGTAAAAATGATTAATGCAAATTTTTGTCCTGTAAAAGTGTAAAAGCAGATATTGGAAAAATAACATTATAAAAGTAGCATCAGTAATATAAAAAGATACTTGTAGGACTACATTCCTTTAAGTGTCTGAAAAAGGTTTTACAGCCATGAAATGAAAATATCTTCTATTTAGCCAGAATGTTGAGGTCTACCTAAAGTAGGGACTCAGTTAGAAAGAGAATATATGCATTAATTTATCACATTCACTGTGAATACAGTATGAGTGTCTGTACGCTTGCCATATTTTTTTTTTAAAGTCTGCCTCTTATTTTTGTCACTTTTAAAAGGCTTTGTGTTTTTATCCAACAGTGATTGTTTATTTATGGCGCAAGCATTCTGAGATGTTATGTGGTGCACAAAAAAAAAAAAAAAAAGGCCAAAACAACCAGTGGGAAATCCACTCAAGCTGTAACCTTGTGTCATTTGTCACTTTTACCTAAAAGCCTGTGCTGCTAAAGCCCTCTGTTACCTTGTTTTGCAATACAGGAAACATAAAATTGTTTTGGAAAATACTGACAAGCCATGAAAATACATTTTATACAGTGGGACCTCTCCATTGATTTTAGATGGGAATGAATGTTGACAGTTTGAAAAACAAACTGAAACGCACTGATTTGACCTTTGAATCCTTTCTAAATATTACAATTTCTTGTGGTAGAGAGAAGTGGTTTCCAGATTTCTCTTTTTGCTTTCCTTTTAAGACAATATACGAGAAATCAGTCGTCAGCATTTCATCTTCACTTCTAATCAGAAGTTCAAACTGATTTTAATTGAGAAGTCAGAGTTCAAATTGATCTATAGTGGGGATGCACAGACACCGATACCAGTATATGGTATCGGTTCGATACTTGTACTCATAAAATTGCCACTGATACCACAACACAAACACCACTTTACGACAGTTCACCGCAAGGCGCGGGCGGCCAGTGAGGAGTGCACAGCGGCCGTCTTTTTCGAAAGTTGACGGTCCAAATGACACCTGGACAGCGCACTGCCTAAAACGGCACTGAAACTGAGCTGTCGCCACTTCAACTGGCTTTAGCAGCTAAAATACTGCCTGTGTTTGGTCAAATTCCACCGAGCACTCCCGTCCCCACCCCGGCCACTCCGACACTCCTGTATGAATGTAGAGGGAACCCTGTAGTTTCTGACAAAGCTTTATTGAAATCACTTTTGTTAAATGTTAGCACTCAGTTTATGACTAAGTGTTAACCCTTCCTTCTCCGGTCTCCAGACCGTGGTGGGAAGACGCAGGGGAGACCAATTTCTACTCCGGGGTGAAGCTGTGAAGCAGTTTTATTGAAATGCTTTCTTACAGTATATGTGGCAGTGGCATAAAACAAATAATTTTGAATGTCAGTACATCACAATGTAAGAATGTTGCTCAATTAACATCTGTGGAAAAAAAATAAATAAATGTGTGTTTTGGCCTAAGTACTTGGTATCGGTATCGGTGAGCATTCAAATCCAAGTATTCACACACTACTCACTTTGGAAAAAAGTTTCGTTGTATCCCTAATCTATAGTGACCAGTAAAATGACAGCAAATTAATGTTTGGATCCATCCAGATGCTTTTCTTTGTTTTAATATAAAGACTTTCTACTACACTTAAAAAAAGATAAAACATTCAATCAAATATGTTTGAAGAAAACCTAAAAAAACCTTAATTCTTTCTAAGATTATAATGTGCTTTTTCAACTTCATTCCATGTTTTTCCTCTTGTAGCAAAATACAGAGTAAAAAAAAAACTTAAACCCAAATCTTCCATTTACAGTAGTTTTCAGCATTCAGCAGGTGCATTTTTTTTTTTAACAAATTCATCCTCGCGTTCCGTGCTTTGATGCAATTTGCTCATTATGGTTTTACAACTGTATCTCACGGCAACGGTGTCCTCTTATGTTCTGTATTCCTAACCAAATAAATAAATGAGAAACAGTAGGTTCTTCTAAAAATGAATTCCAGTCAATGTCATAAATTACATTTTCACACTTAGTAATGTCAGCTTGCAGGCCCAAGTGGACCTGATTTTTGGCCCAAGGGCCTTATGTTTGGCACCACTGCAGCAAATTTAACAAAAACAAACCTATCCTTGACATGAATTTTGCTTTTCATAACATTTCTGTAGCTTTCCCTTGATGAGCACATTGTCTCAAGCTGCCTCAGACATTTGTGAAAGGCCGCGGTGTAACTCGAAAGCGGGAGCTACATTCCCACACATTGAAAATGTGATCTTGTGTACAAACAAAAGTCCCATGTGGTCCAAGCCTATCAGGAAAATGTCATGCGGGGACAGTCGGCACATCTCCACAGGGAGAAGGAAGAAAACTTTAAGCCCATATCAGTGTCAAACCACAAAATAAAGATAACTTTGTATGAAAAACTACTAGTCTCAGGATCCAATGAAAACTTCTTAGCATCCATAGAATAATGCTTCCGACGTTTAAATGGCTCTATCTTTATGACAGTCACGTCTCCTATCACGTCAGTCGTGGACGTCTTTGCTCTAGCCCGATATTTCTTTGGCATTGAAATTCATGTGAAACTATTCTTAGTATTTTTAGTTAGCCCTGCTGGAATTACACAACTTTTTTTTTTTTTAAGACATCAAATACAATTACTGACACTGCCAAAGAATATACATTTTTTTGTCTTTGAACAAAGAAAGCATTTATTCCAAATTCAATGGCAACAGATCATATACTCCTAGACAGATGCTAGCCATCACATTGCAACTTGTAAGAAGACATGGATACAAAAGTAAAATGCAAAAGAGTTGTATTATAAAAGAAGGAAAATGACCCAGTGATTGCACTTTCCACTGGACTTCCCTGATCTTGGGTACAGACTAATCAAGACTCACCAGACTTGTGCGGACCTAGAATAGGGTTGCTGGCTTTCCTACACAGCGGGACTCAACACAATTTTATGTTGAGCTCCTGTGCCGCACAATGGCATCGTAGGTGGCAGCGAAAATAGAAATGAAACGCATTCCTCTATTAATACGTCTCAAAAATAACAACACAATAGGGTAGTAAAGACAGAATTCTGCAAAGTGACAGCTATTCTCACTCCTCTACGCTGGTGCAACACACTGCGACTGGTACAGTGGGTCGTCTTTAATTTCAAGGTTGCAGGTTCGATCCTTGATCTTTCCCCGTTCATATGTTGAAGTGTCCTTGAGCAAGACACTGAACAAGAAAGTGCTCCCACTTGAATGTATGTGTGTGTGTGTGTGTGTGTGTGTGTGTGTGTGGTTAAGAAAGGGCTGGTAGGATGAACCACCACTGGTATTAGCCCCCCCAGCCCCGACACACACAAACCCCCTCCTTCCTCCTCTCTGTTAACAAGCTGCCTCTGTGACCCGCAGGATATTGCTATACACACGTAGACAACAAACACATTGAAAACATACAGCGGCGCTGCCACTGGAACAACATTCCTGCCTCCCGATGTCCTTCCACATGAATACTGTGGCCACTGTAGCCATTTTGTTTTTGTTTAGTCTCCCCTTTTTTTGCGCCGAGTTTGGTTTGCGCGGTCGAATTTTTCCCTTTTAATCACAGCTGGAGGAGAGGAAGAAAGAGTCATGAGGAAATGAGGGAGGTGATATGACAAGGGGGGCAGTGTCTGGAGCCAGGATTCTGGGACTGTGTGTGTGTGTGTGTGTGTGTGTGTGTGTGTGTGTGTGTGTGTGTGTGTGTGTGTGTGTGTGTGTATGTGTGTTGTCACAGAGACACATTTTGACCTCTATATGTTACTTTCATGTTTCCATGTTGCTGACTTGTAACCCCTGGGAGGTTGT
>OMNM01037771.1:0-29867 GCA_900302745.1 Parablennius parvicornis | reverse complement strand
CTACTCACCTGTCCAGGTGAACCTGCCTTCACTCTCTGATAGCTGGGATCAGATTCAGGAGCTGTAGGAGATCGAGGATTTACTGGCAGTTTTTCATTTTGACTCTTTTGTATACTAATTTCAGTATTCCTCCTCTCTTCCTCCTCCTGTCGTCCTCCTTTTCCTCCTCCCCATCTCCTGCTATCTTCATCTTCCTCTTCCTCCTCCCCATCTCCTGCTATCTTCATCTTCCTCTTCCTCCTCCTCCTCCTCCTCTTCCACCTCTTCCTCCTCCCCCTCTCCTTCTCCTACCAGTTCGGTCGGACAGAAGTCATCGATAACACTCTGAATCCAGACTTTGTGAGGAAGTTTGTCCTGGATTTCTTCTTTGAGGAGAAGCAGAATCTTCGCTTCGACGTGTACGTAGGAATATTCCTCTTTTCTCACAGCTGATTGTTTCCTCCGTCATATCTGAGAATCACTGTGGACCAGCTTCTCCTGCTAGTGTTTCAGGAGTATGTTATGTATTTCAGGTTTTGGTGTCATTAGTAATATTTGGACCATATACAGTTGGATTGATCAATGATTGTGTTGTTTGTCATCTAATAACTCAACAGTACTTTATAGATTAGTAGAAAACATATGTCCAGTGTTGGTGTAAGTAACTAGCGTAGTCAAACTACTCTCACAAGTTGTTAAAATAAACCCACTAACAAGTACAACAAACCAGAGAAACAACAAAAAAGTTAAACAGAGCTCAAGAACAATTCCAAATGGAACAAATACTGAACAACCAGAATAAAAACACAAAAAAATGAAAGTGAACATAATTTCCTTACATCTTCTATTCTGCTTCATTGTCTTGATTACACAGAAAAGCTTTGGCTGGGATTTGAACCCACGACCTTCACTTTGTGAGGCAAGAGCGCTAATCACTCCTCCCCGATTCAAATAAAGAATTTATCATTGGTTTTTACGACACAATTGAAACTATGACTTCAGCAGGTGCATCTTTCAGTAACTAACAAACGCTCATCCTCAGTTTTTAACAATAGAATAAAAAGTGTCTGATCTCCAGACTCTCATGATGTGTAATTGTGTCTCTAATGATGTGATGTCAGACACATTTCATGGCTTATCGATTATTGTGCCCGTTTCAAAATAAATAAATGTGTAGATGAAATCTAATATTTCATAAGAGCAGATTGTATATTGCTGGTATCAGGCAGATGATGGAAGCTCAGCATGTTTCCAGATTGTTCCAGACGTGGAGTTGAATCTCAAGGGAGGGGAAGCGGCGACCACCCTGATATGGGGTCATGAGAGGGGACTCCAATAAAAGCCGGCGTCTCAGTGGAGGGAATCAATTATTAAACTCCCACATCTCCACGCAGGTTTATTTTTAGCTCACTGAAGCACAATGGATGGATGTGGAGCGAAGAGATGAGTTATAGCCATAAGAGAGAAGGATGAGCTGATCTGAGAGGTCAAGCTTGTTTAAATCTCACATTAAACTCTGAGTCATTTAGTATATTTACTGTATTGTATTTAAAGTATAACGGATATGCCATCTATTAATACATTTGGAGAATGCTTGGTTATGTATAAAAGCCCAACACACATGCTGTATTTTCTATTCTCTTTGTTCAGACCCATCCTGTCTTCATGAGGCAATCAATGGCTTAATTAATTACAGATATTAATTACAACATTAATTGCTACATTTATTTGAAAACATAATAAAAACAAGATCTAAACTTTATCCAGATTACTTTAGATAACACAATGAAAACAAACAAACAAAAAAGGTATTTTACTATTTAGAATTTGAAACTGCAATTAGGAAAAAGAGGAAAGTGGATTTTGAACCTGTGGGGTGACGCTAGAAACCTGCTGAGCATCGTCTCAGTCTGATGAGATTATTTGATCTTAGCAGTAAGTGGAAATAAAAACAGTGGCAACACTTTAATGTGTTGGGCGATCCCACTACAGAGAGTTTGCTTTGTTCTTTTTATTCTTTTCCCCAATGCTCTCAGCTGTTTGACCTCATTTACCAGTTTTCAGCCTAGAGATTAGGCCATTCTTGAAAATCAGGGTGACTGCAAATGAAAAAAGACTGAAAACTAATTTTTCTATTCATGACATACACTGAAAGCTTCATGGAGCCGCTACAGAGGAGCTGTAGAGCCACATTTCAGTGCTGAAAAATCTTAACGGGATGCAATGAACTCCAGAACATCATTTAAAATACAGTAAGTGGAGTCTCCAGACCGGTGCAGTGAAACAAATAGTAGCTCCTCTAAGAGGATCTGATAGTTTAATCTCTGATACACTGGAAGATCAGCTGCTCCACTCACTGCTGATTGGAGAAAAATGTAATTAACTTTGTTCTACTTGTTGTTGCTGCACCCTGAAGAAATGACCACACTGTAATTTAATGAAGTAAAGGTGTCTTATTACGTTTTAACATTAGTTTGCTATCATCTCATGTTTGGGTCCAGCCTGACACACTGGGCTATGGAAAACTAAACTTTACAATAATAACATGAATGTCTGGATGTCCAAAATGGCAGTTTGGAAGGCAGAAAAGCTGCTGGCTGGTCTCTTATATTTTGGCGTAAAAAAACAGAACAGATGAAACTCCACACTTCAGTTCTGCAACCTGAGAGAATGAGGATTGTTGATCGAGAGGCCAGAATATTGGGTCATTTTTCTGGAGCTCACTGGTTCAGTCTGGGGTCTGTGTGGGATTCACAGCAGCGGTAACAATGCATCCAGAGATATGACATGTTGTTAACGCCGCTCCATTGTGTGTGTTCAACACTTCAGATGAAACACCGCAAAAATATGAACGCCACCTCCTCCTCTTCATTCCTAATGCTTTTTTCTACTCATAGCTTCTATTTGTCTTTAACACACTCACATATGCCGCTTGTGTTTGTTTCTGATTTCAAACTGCAGATATAATGTGGACACCAGGAGCTGCAACCTCTCCAAGCATGTACGTAACTTTGATAAAATCCAACACAGTCACATGATTGAAGAAAACTCAAGATGATGAGATCCTCACAAGACGAGTGTTCGGACTCATTAAGCATTGTATCGTTCACCCACTGACGGAGAACACGAGAGAGTTCAGAGACAGTTTTAGATGTTGTTAGTTCATCCTGCTCAGAATGAAGCTACAAACTGGATCTGTGGGTCGGAGCAGGAGAAGAGTCAGAGGAAAGACTGTAAGTTGGTTCTGTTAAAGATAAAGGAAAGAAGAAGGTGCAGAGACCGTGTGGACAAACCAGGTGAAGAACATCTGAGTAGTAAGTGGTCGACTGTTGGAAGAGACAGCAGGAGAAATGAGTAGAGGATTGTCCTGAAGGATGAACCTGAACAATGTTAGAGCTCAAAGAATCAAGTGGTGAAAATAGAAGACTGTGGAGTTTTGTTTGAGCTGTCATTCATGCTGGACACTGTAAATGTCCTGTGTGACGCTCTGTTTCTGTCCTGAAGATTAAAATCTGTGCACTTCTGACTCTCATCACTGAGCCTGCAAACACAAATCACAAAAAATCCAACAACTTTTATTTTATTTCAAATCAAATACAAACATCCAAAAACCACAAAGCAAAGCAGGAGGTTGAGTATTTGAGTTATTTATCAGTCGAGTGACGGTAAACACACAAAATCATTTCCCTGATATCCATGTTGAAGTGTTTTAATTGCCTTTTCCCAGGTTCTCCTTTAACTCCTGTTTGTTCTTTCTTCCTGCTTCTTACCTGAGCAGAAGGTAAGTCTTCACTTTGGTAGTTAAACCTTTGGCCTGTGGACAAAAACTGGCCCTCTAAAGGAAAAACTGTTGTTTTTAATGTTTTCACTGCTGACTGGTGTACGGGTGGTGTGGGCGGGGTGTATGCATTGTTTGCATTACTGCAAACATGGTCCAATATATTGCGTCTTCTGGGGCATTTAACATATTTAACGTTGTGGTGGAATCTGGGAAGGACTCTAGATTAGCCTGATTGAAATCATCAGCCATACAAATGACGGTCTAAACTAAAGTCACCAACTACAAGAATAAGATGCTTTTAAACAACATTTTCCTTCTCACAGCAGGTAAAGTATTTAGTAGGAATCTAAAATTAAGAAAGGAAGAATCTGTCTTCAGTATCTGGTGTCCAGGGTTTTAATCCTCCTTCCTACAGTGTTTATTAGCTTGTATTGCTTCTCCTGCCCTCTCTGGGTTCATATACTGACTGAAAATGTGGTTGTTTTTACCATGAATGCCTTTTGTTGCTTAGCTGCATCCTACCTAAACTATATCTATTTATTTATATCTAACAATTGTCATTCCATTACTATATTTCTAAAATGTTATTTGCATACCTGGCTTATTTTCAAAAAGGCTGCCCGGCTAAAATGGCAAAGGTAAGGATAAAACTGCTAAATAAAGAAAAGGGGGAAAAAAAGCTGGATTATCTAAAAAACAAATTAGCTAAATCAGTTAAAGTTTAAAAGCTTAAACTGTCCAAACGACATAAAATGGCTACAAAAGTAAAAATTCTAAATTGTAGTCATGAATATATGTTGAGCAAAACTCCATAAATAGCTTCTTTGTTACCATTTATGATTAAATGTGTTTTGCGGCTCCAGAGGAATTTCGTTTGGTGGAAAGTGAAACAAACAGCTCTTTTGAAAGGAAAGGTATCAGAGCCTCGTCCTCGACGTTTTGTTTTAATCCCACTGAGCAGCACATAGTTCTAATCCCTGCACCCTGCAGCCTGGTGATCTTCTCTCTGGTCTGGGTGGCAGCAGGCATGGTAATAAACTATAATTTGCTCAAAGTGTCTCTCATGTTAATTTGATGCCTCATCGTTGACACAGAGTTCAGAACAGAAATGTGCATCATGATACCTGGATAAACATCTGATCGTCGTATGAACGGTGGTGATTTCTTCTCTTCCCTGAAGGACTTCCTGGGTCAGACGTTCTGCACTTTAGGAGAAATCATCGGCTCAACGGGAAGCAGGCTCGAAAAAACGCTTTCGTAAGTACAACATCTGCACAGTGTGACCCGACAGCAGCAGCAGCAGCCGGGATTTCCTCTGAATATGACTGATTCGCACATCAAATGTCTTTTTCTGCTTCAAAATCCTGTCAAAGAACTTCAGAGGGGGCTCTAGTCAGTCTGTGGTTTGAGAAATGTGGGATTTCAGATATGAATGAAGCTTGTATTGAGTAACAGTGAAAATCAAAATGAGAATTATTAAATGTATTAAGATATTTTCACTATCATCAACCTATGCAGTTATGCTGAAAGTGAAGGAGGTTGCAGGGCAGACTTCAGCATCATTGAACTGAATTATCTTTGCACCAATGAAAACAGCAATAGTGTTTTGGATGGTGAACATTGTCATTTTAAATCGTTCACATTTTAATAAAATATAGTGAAGAAACCAGCATTTACACCTTGTTTTTAACAGACACAAGACTTCAGCAGCTCTTACCGTCTTGTGACTTGTATTAGGTTTATGTTATTTGTTTTATTCCAAATTCAGATTGATTTGCTGTAGAGGTCTGATATTTGTTTGATATTTATTTCCATATCGTCACATTTCAGTTTGTATTAGTGGCTCAGCACCGTCCAGTCGCTGCACGCTGAACACAAGCAAACAAACAAGGAAGCGTTTCCAGTGACCTTGACCATTATTCTTAGTTCATCACCAACAAAGCTCAAGAAAACCACAAGTACAATTTATTTCAAATTGAAAAATTTATTTCAATTCAGCACATTTAAAACGGACTGTTAGTCAACCAGAGCCGGAGGTGATGCTTCCTGCACCATTCAGGACATGTAAGTGAGAAATGAGCAGAACAGAGATTTGAGAAACTGAGAATCGTGGTCACTCGAGCTGCATGCTGCTTGCTGATTGGAGGGTTATGAGTCTCAGACATTTGGGGGATTATTTATAATGAGATTATGACAAAGTCAAGAGACCTGGGGCCTCGTCCCTATACAATGTTCTATGCCATTGCATAAGTCCATTCTAAATGTGTATGCTTGCCAAAAAAGAATCATATTTATAAATCTGTGTGCACGCACACAATTGCATGCTCTTTCCTCAAAGCGAGAAGCTCTGGAACCATTGAAATGATGATTCTTCATCTATGTCCAAAATTACATTTTGGACATGTCGACTGTATTCTTTTTTTTCTCTCTGAGAAACAAACACATGGTTGTCATGATAGTCTCTAAAGCAGACGCAGACAAGGTATCTATTCTCTCACAAAAAGTCAGAGGCTTGGACTACCAGGAGGCCAGAGAACAGGTTTCTTCTGAAGGCCGAAGAAAAATATCTGAATGAGAGTCTTAATAATAATTATATTTTGTCAATGAGTACTTACTAAATAATCCCAAATAGTCTGTCCGCTTCCTCCCATAGTTTGTTAAATTACCTTCCTAAAGGGTTTCCAACAGTAATAATCGTCCCCATGCCTGGATTGACGCCCCAGAAGTGAAGAAAGTCTGTCCTCTCTCTCCCTGGCTTGTTTCAGTTTTTAAAAAGTGTGTTGCTCCAACGAGCCAATCAGAAATCAAACCCTATACAGTGTCATCGGGGGTTTAACCAATCTCAGTCAAGATAGGCTATCCCTTTGACTCCTCCCACAATTAGGAAACTCTGCTCTGGCACATGGAACATTGAGAGGAAGTACTTCCTTCACTTCCCAAGATCAGCATGTGTGGGCGGAGCCAGTCCAGCTCACACAGACACAGCAGACGCTGAATTCAGCTCCTTGATCCAATATTCAAATGGTTGATAATCAAGGAAAAGCAAGAAACTTGGAATACAACAATTTTGGACCAATAAGACTCCTTTAATTTGGAAGTGATTAATTTAATACAGTCTGATGAACATGGTAAACTTGTGATATTGTATTTAATGTCTTCTACGTTATTTAAATCAGTACCTACATGATGTAATGTGTTCTCACAAGAAGTTCAGAATTCAGTGTTCTGATTGGAAGACTAGTTTAGTCTGGGTGGATGTTTGTGGTTCAGCCTGGAACTCTGCTGTTCCTCCACAGTGAAAGGTAGAGAGACTCTGAGAAGCATGAGTTGTGATCCAAACACCGGAAAATGAAGAACCTGTATATTGCTCTGAAAAATTCCCTCTCAGGTTTGTGGAGGGTGTATTGATGCAATCTGAGTACATAGATTGGATTGAGGTGGTGTTGATCGTCTCTGCTTGAAGCAACAGACTCACCCTCAGCTTAATTTCTGGATGTTGCTTTTAATTTGGATGGAAGTGGATTTTGATTGGTGTGAATCTGTTCGATGACTCTGTCAGATTCTCTTATAATTGCCATGTGATTATTTCCCAGAACAATGAGAGCGTGTCATCAGTCTCCTCCTTCAGTTTTCATTAAGGTGTCCTTGGCTGAAGGTGTTTCACCTCACAGCTCGTCCTCTGTGTCCCAGGCGTCGGTGTAGCCTACATCCTCGACACATCAGTCACATATGAAGGTTAAAAACAGCACTCAAGGTACTCCGTTTAATATCATGGAATGTTAGTCTTTTGTGGCAGCTCAAACTAATCTGATCCAGGTGTTATGAATTTCTAACAGATTCATCCTGATAAAGAGTCAAAGTGAAACCAGATTAAATGAAGGTTTCTGAAACCTCTTATGCTTTCTAATATTTAAAGTAACTGTTGTGATTTCTGTTTAACTTGCAAATATAAATGAAAGTGGGCGGAGTCTGTCTTCATACGGGCACATCTTTGATCTCTATGAATATAAATGAGCTTCATAACTAAGTAAATCTATCAAAGTGGAAACATAAACAATCTCTGGACACACACACTGAAAAATCCTCCTATAAATCCTTCCTCCTGTGTGTGTGTGTGTGTTTGTGTGTGTGTGCGTGCGTGCGTGCGTGCGTGCATGTGTGTGTGTGTGTGTGATCAGATTGTGCTAGAAGTGGAGAAAGAGACTGTATAAAGTGATGAAAGCTGATGTTTGATTTGATCTTTTCAGCAATTTGATTAAAATCCCTGCTGACTGCAGTTTTATTTTACAGTAGCTTTACTTTGGGTAAATAATGGAACAAAATAATGATCAAACAGTGAGTCCAATGTTGGTTCATTTCCCCGTTTTTCTACTCTGTGTGACATACAGGATTACTTTAGAGACATTACATTGTATATTTAAAGTATTTTCTCTCCACAACGTTTATCTGCAGACTTTCTGATTAAGGTTCTGTCTTTAACAGGTCATGTTCCTGTGCCTTTTACTTTTTGTCCAAATCCACAACTCTTGATCATAAAATTTGTTGGAAACCACACAATAAGGAAATAAAAAGGAAAACAGCAAAAATTGTGGCTCCGATGAACAAATCTAAATGTTTCCATACCATCTACTGTACTTTTATTTGACCCCATTTAATGTATTGTGGAAAGGGCTGGGGAAATTCATTTAAAAGTAGCACTGAAGTATTGTGTAAAACACAGGAAAGAAAGCTATAGTCAGATTGAACATATTTCTCCAAGCAAACACATTAACATACAATTAAAAACAAACCAACTTCTTATTAAAGTAAAACAAAAGCTTCTTCCACATAATATCCCAATAAAGTTTTGTACAATAGAAGATTAATACAACCTGAGAGAAACAATGTACCTAAAGAAGCAAAAGTATTCTTGAACAACTAAATAAATCCTGTGTGTCCACTTCCTGTGCCAGATGTGAACTGATGGAAAGTCTAGAGAATGATATCAAAGCCTGATTGGTATACAGTATATATCACTTTACATTTAGTGCTTCTGAGGCTCCAAGCTAAATGTAGTGGAGAACTGAAGAAATGCAGCAAACCCTTCATTTGAATGTTAAAGCCCAACGTGATTCAGTGTCAGGAACTCGTAGGAAGATCATTTTGAAATGCAGACACCTGAAGCTGATTTTCTGTTCATAACAAAGGTGTTTCCAAGGGAACGGGGAGCATTAAGTGTTGTGTGCTGATGGAAAGTGTTTCTGCTCGTTCTCCTGAGCTTCAGATGACATCAGAGTCTATTTTCAGATGCCTGTTGGGGAGAGGAAGATAGCTCCATGGCATTTTGCGCTCGAAGGACAGGATTATGAGGGAAGCTGCCCCAAGCATGGAATCACGACACAAACGCTTTGCTCCAGGCCAACTTAAAATCTTCCACTGACTGTTACTGAGGTCGTCTCTTCAACAAACAAGTTCTGCAAAACAAAAGTTTCTCCTGATTGGGTTAATTGGTAGTTAATTGAAAATTGGTTGTTAATTGTTTTGAAAAATTCCACTTTGAGGTGAAGCCTGGTCAGACTTTTTTAAGAATATGATCATTTAATGAGCCGCTGTGATACTGACGGATCTCTACTGGAGGTGCACGCAGCGTGAGTGTGTGTCTCCTTTCACTGTATTTGTGACGTTGCTCACAACAAACGTCCCATTTTACACCGTGTTTTCCAACAATTTCACAATGAAGGTGTCAGAGGTCCAACAACAATGTATTAGAAGTGTTTTTCCCCAAAGTCAGCCTTGGTCCTGAAGTTCGGCTTGTCTAATGGCGCTTTTCCACCAGTTCCTCCTCAACCTTATTCTACTTGACTCTACTTGCTACTGATGCTTTTATTGATGATTAGTCCCACTACCAGGGAACTTTCGTGATACCTCCTTAACTGAGATTCCAAGCGAGCTCAGGTGAGTAGAACATGTGACGTCTGTAGACGGCAGCCTGCTGATTGGCCGGCGCATTACAACACAGATGAGACGGAAGGCACCTCTTTAACCCGCCATTTTTTAAACCGATCACAACAAAAACACTCACACAGAGAAAGACGCACAGAAATAAACATCGAGGAGGGGCGACAATATACAGATGTTTCTTTCTCTGGTGGTGACCAGAGGATTCAGGAGCTCGATGGAGTGACCCACTGCAAGTATCAGGAGGTCTCCGAGCCACGGTGTTTTGGATTAACTGGTTTCCCTGTTAGCTGGTAACCGGCTTCCTCCAGTGTCCCCTATTCACAGCAGATGTAGAAAAACCCCACCAAATCAGTGGTTGTCCTTTGGAAACACCAATTAACCGCATTTCCATAAAAAGTTTAAAGTATCATACCGTATCATACCGTGATTTTAACATCAGCTGCTACTTACGGATTGTGGCAAAAGTCAACAGTTAACAGGGGCACCAGTGAAACTGAAACACCGGACAGTGAAACTCAGATCACTCCGCCCACGATGGCGGTCGTACTATATTGTAAAGGAGAATGACCAGTAGAGGCGAGGCCAGTAGTTCTCTGAGAGAAGATCAGTGTTGCCTCGTTCGGATTTCCACCAGGGATGTCACGATACAACTTTTTCACTTCCGATACAATAGCGATATTGCAGCCTTGCGTATCGGCCGATACCGATATCGATCCGATCCGATATCAGCACGAATCACACATACTTTTTTTTAACATATTTTTTACATATATTTTGTAATGTGTAAAGTTAGAAAAAGCTTGATCAAGTGATGTTACTCGGAGAACAATAGTCAGCAACAGTATGAGAAAAACTGACCCATTAATTATCAATCAATTGGTTAAATAAATCTTAACCTTCAACATAATATCTACAGTATTCTACAATTGAATAAAATACATTTAAAAAATAATTAGAAGACCCTGAAAAATAACCGAAATAAATCTGATAAAAACTAATTACACTTTAAAGTGAAAACGATTCAAGTTCATTTCAGTTATTCTTTACTGTCAGTATATAGTGCGAACAACTGAAGGTGGGGACAGAAACAACAACACAATATTTTCCACTGTTCAGCTGCTCAAAGTTCAGAGTTCACAGCTCCAGTTTCACTGACTGTGCCTAAAACAACGTGATCATTGCTCTTAGTCTTCACTAGAAAGAATAGAATGTAAACAAAATAAACATATCTCTCTAATAACAAGAGCAGAAAACAAATAATAATCAGTCAGTTAACTAATCTGCTGACATCCCTTATTACTCCTCCACCTCCTGCAGTCCCAGAATGATGTGGGGATTTTTTTAAAGAAGATGAACATTTGGACATGCTCTGCTGTCGTCCTGCTTCTGTGCTCCTCAATGATAATTGACGCTGTGCTAAAGATCTTCTCGCTCTCACACAGAGGAACTTAGCTGCTGTTGCTGCCATGGTGGGGAGTCCAGCTTGGTTGACTTTTCCAGTAATGTAAAGGATCGATCTCACGTTCAATAGGAGCCTCACAGAGGTAGCTCTCCATTTTAGGTTTGTTGTTTCTTCACCTCGGTGGTCTAGCAAAAACCCTCATGCTGTTTTTTGTGATTCTGCTTCCAACGCGCGATGAGGTTGGTCGTATTAAACTTTCCCGATTCTGTGCCACCACAGGAAACTTGTGCATGACAAGTGTTGCACTCAGCTGCAACGTCTTTGTCCGAGTTGACGGTAAAATATTGCCACATGGCTGACATCACTTCTCCTACAGCACACACGTTGTTGTTGTGATCAGGTGGGTTCTGCATGCTGGATCAGTGACCTTCTATTGGCTGGATCCGGGTGCTCTTCTTTTTCGGCATTTGTGGAAGGCAGCACCAACCTTTTGGTGCATTGACACCAACTACTGGTGTGTGAAGCAGTGTCACCTATGGATAGAAGCGCTGCAGCGGAAAATGGTCTGCATACCGGAGTGCTTATGTCGAAGATTTTAGATGCAGTCAGATAAAATCCCATACTTGTTTTTTGGCTGATATCGGACCGATATCCGATATCTGATATCAATATTGGATCGGGACATCCCGAGTTTCCACCAAGAGAGCCTGAATGCATTTTGTTTCTTCCTTGTTTATTTCATGCACTTGTGTGCTTCTGACATCTTCTCTGTCACGCCACACAATAGTTTTATGGTTTTAACATGAGTTTCTCCAGATTTTGAGATTTGGGCTGGTTTTTATTGAGGTGGGCAGGTTTTACAATGTGTTTGGGCTGAAAACAGTGAGTCAGATCTGGCAGCCCTGGAGAAAACACAACTTGCCAGAACAATGTGCAAATGTTTATAGCAGATTCGTCGACATGGCTCATAGAAACACTGTTTTACAACCATTGCAGTTTGAAGCAGAATGTGACCCAGAAGGAGAGGCTTCTGGAGACGTTCAGACTCTGCAGCTGCAGCAGGACGTTTGAGAATGGTTAGCGTGTCGCTACCGCTACAATCAAGAAACTACGGCAAGCTCCTGCTAACTTTAAGGGTAGCTGTTACAGTTTTTCATACCACACTGAATATACTACAACACAGCTGTCTGCTGATTGGACAGTGACGATCGTTACTCTGGACCAGCAGCAATATCTAAATATCTCCTCACCATCTGTTGTTGTTCTCCTCGGCCGCTTTGTGCTCACTGGTTGTTTAGTGAACTGGTTCATTGAAATGTGGCGCTACGCTGCTCCCTGGTGTTCCGAGGAGGTGTTGATACTCCTCTCAGTAACAGGAGACGGAACTACAGCAGGAGCTGGACGCTGCTGTTCACAATGAGAAAGTTTAAGCTGTGTCACAGAGAATGGAGGCTCATGGCTGCAGCTCTGCCTCCTGAGCAGCAGCTCCACCTGCTGAGCAGCACTAAACCATATGTGTTCTGTGCTGGTCCCGCATTTACGGTCGCAATGTAATGATGTCACATTCCTGTGTCATTATGTGGCGTTCACAACCCCATCTACAATTTAACCGTCCTCTCTGCGGTGGAGCTGTGAAATAGAGTTGTGTCTGGGTATGTTTTGCCGTACCATACCGTACCGTACCGTACCGTACTGCACAGTGGAAACAAGGCTTACTATTCCAGACACATGACCTGGACTTTGTATTCAGAAGAACAAAACATTCCTTAAAACTCGCCCAGCTGTTTTGGTAGATGAAGGAGTTAATACTGGTCAGGTGACACATGAGGAATCCTCCTCTAAAGATTCATAATTTGTGTATTTTCAGCGTGATTGAGCAGTAGCTTTCATTTAACTGGTGAATACTGGGCATCTTTCCCTGCTCTTCACTTTCTATTCTGAAGCTTCAGGACATCGTCATTCTTCCCGTCCTCTTGCTTTACATCTGATATAATAGATTCATGCCAATCAATAGGCCACTGCGCCACCATGAATTGCTTCTCCAGCCTCCCCATTTATTTCATACACACACAATTAAATCTTCTCTCGTGCAAAGGATGAATTCACGTAAATGTCAATTTACCAGAGGAAGAAGCTGTCAAGTAGCTTCATTGAGATGTATGAGCTGAAGGCTGTGAGATAAATCAATGACGAGGAAGGTGACAGTAGACCCCGCCGCCGCCGCCACCACTGTCGCTACCGTCGCCACCTCAATGTTACAATGTCTGTGCATCCACAGTCAGAAAAACACTGAAGATAACATGTATTTACTGGTTTTCGTCTTTGAATTTCATACTGACATGACTAACAGATACTTTCCAGACTCACTGCTGAGCCACTGGGAAATGATTCGTTCAACCTTGAAGAAAAGCTTTGCTGCATCCCGAAAAGTCGCTGCCTATTAAGTCCTGTAATTACATTTCACTTAGCGAGCACCTCTGAGCTCCAGCAAGACTAACGCTCAGATGAAAAATGTGCTGGTGGTCTTGTCGCCCTCCTTCATCCTCAGAATGTTTTCTATCACCTCTTCACTGACTGAAGGCTTCAACCTCTGTGAGCACAAACCTGAAGACAACACAGCACTCGGGTGTGTCCTTTTAGACTCATTTAATTTTTAATTAATGTCTTTGTGTGTAAATAATTCAACTTGGGAAGCAAAAGGAAAATGAAGATGAAGTGAGGGGTGAGAGAAGGGCGACAATATTCTGCTGTAACTGTACACGTTTATGTTCAGTAACTTCTTGTTGTTATGTTCATGCTAACATCAATCTATCAGTACAGAACTGTTATTATTGCAGGACTGAAACTGAAATAATTTTTCAGTTAGTCGTATTCCTCCTACGTCTATTCACACTCATCATGAAATGTTAAGATATGAATTTGAAGCGATGATAAATCAATGAAATCACCAAAATCAGTTAGACTGCAAACATAAACACAAAATGAGGACATAAATCTTTGTTCTTTATTTTCCATGTTCCCCAAACTCTTAGAACAGGAGCTGGACGTGTCGTCACAAACTGTATTTTCACACCTTGTTGCATTGTGCTTTCTTTCTCTATTTTCTCTCAGTAAACTGATGTTTTGGCATAACGATTCTCATAAACATGAAGCTTTATTTCCACTGTGGGCTGTTAGATGCTTCTCCAGATGGACAGTGGAACCACACCAGAACTGTGGGAAGACTTTCTGAAGCTTATAGGAAAAAGAATCCTGCTTGTATTCAGCCGGGAGACTGACGAGTGCGTTCTAGTGACCAGAACAGAGACCAGTCTGAGGCCACGAGCAGATCATTAATAACAGCTGCGTCCGTGCTACGATGAGCTCTAAAACCTGACTGAGAATAAATCATTTGCACAAATCCTTCGGCAATGGGACTCAAATGTCATTAAAGCCTTGGAGCTTCAATGTGGGCGTGATGGTTTGAGCTGTGTAACAGCAGCTTTTTCAGACGCGGTAAAGATTCAGTGTTTGGTGAACAAACTCATCAGCACTCAGAGGAAAACGTGTGGGTGAGGTGTTGAAAGGAGTCGGTCGTCAATGAAGCAACAATAGCAGCAATAAGGTTCAGTACTAATAATGATCATAATAATAACAATAAGATTTGTAGGCGGGTCAAAGAAAACATTCGGAAATGAAATAACCCCTTGTTAAGAAGTAGTACTGCCAGTGGAACGTTGACATCAGTGCAACAGAGAAGATGGAGAAGAAAAGACTTGAATAATCACTGTGCTTTTGTGTTATATCTACCATCAGCATTTCTCTGAACACTGAGCATGATGTGTGACTGAGACGATGAGGAAAAGGGGTTTGTCTGCTCCTGTGCATCACCAGGTGAAGTTTTACAGAAACTGTCTGAAACACAGACTGTGTTTACTGGACAGAGAACATGCGGATGATAAGATATGCGTATTAAGAATCCCGATCACACTTTCTGGCACCCGATACCAATATGGTTTTTCAGATGTGAGAATCAGCTAACACTGATTGATTCCCAATCCCATAATTAAATTGCTGTTGTTATATTGTCAATATACATATCGTATAGTATAAGAGCAAATGAGTTGTCTAAAAAAAAAAATTCATTGGAAGAAACTTTGCTAGAATTATTGTAAAACTCACTTACAGACTTACGTCAGTTTAAATTTTTCTCTGAATGATGTGAGAATTTATTTTAACCTTATGCAGTCACAACAAAAAAGAATCAAAATTCCACTCTGTGCTGTCTTATAAAGTAGAATCTCTGATCCACTTAAACAACTTCACCTGAATTGTGACACAACATTAAAATTCAAACCACAAATCACGCTTTAGAATGATACAGTTTAACTGAAATATATCCTGTAATAAACTGCAACATGAACAGTATTTAGTAAAACCGATCAGAAGGTTTTTGTTCCACTTCAAAGTAGTTAAAACAGGTTGGACTAAAAAAAAAAAGTTGTAAAAAGTGCAAATAGAAAACCCACAGTGCTGTTCTGTGAAGCACCAACTGAAGTGTGCGTGCAGCGCAGAGACACACATTTCTTCTTCATTCTCTTTCTGTTGTGACGCATAATGACCTTTTTTTTCAACTAGTCGTTGAAGTGTTTTGGTCGTCGATGTTAAAATAGTTCCAGGCTCCTGACATGAACGCAGCTCATGGCTGCTATTCGTCAGTTTCAGTGGACTGGGAGGTGACAGGCTGGATTTACTGATACCCCATCAATCAAACATTGCTACTATCGTACCTGATCCAATATCCACTGATCCGATCAAACATCCCTTATGGACGCTTCAGCATTTATTATTTATCTTTGATATCCAACGTGACCAATCAGGTCAATGTACTAGGAAGTTCTTTGTTCTCACTAGTAAGACAATTCGGTCTCTAGTAGAACGACTGTGTCCTACTGGTCATGGGTTTTCCAGTACTGGTGCCACTTTTGGCCAACTAGTGTGCAATGAAACCTTTACGAGTAAACTACTGTGCTGCACTAGTAACAGTACTAGGCCCAACTAGTAGCACTCGTCAAGCATTTCTGACCTTACTAGTACTACTAGTGGTCGTGCAAGTACCACCATTACTCGTACTAGTACCACCACTATTACTACTAGTACCACCACTAGTACCAGTGCGTTCAGAAAGGCCTGACTAGTGCTACAAGTTAGGCCTTGTAGTGTTACTAGTGCAATACGGTAGTTTACCAGTGAAGGTTTCATTGCGCACTAGTCGGCCAAAAGTGGCACCAGTACTGGAAAACCCATGACGAGTAGGACACAGTCGATTTACTAGAGACCGAATTTTGTTACTAGTGAGTACAAAGAACTTCCTAGTACATTGACCTTAAGTTTTATATCAAGGATATCTAGTAAATGCTGAAATGCCATAGAACACTGTTGTGATGGGGACTGGTTGCCATAGTCATGCTGTTAAAAATAAATGTCAAATGGATTTCACTTATGCAGCACCTGAGCTTGTTTTTCACATGGAAGATTAAATGGAGGTTCAATATTGTTCTGAGCTCGGTATTTTAGTGATTCAGTTTATCCACTCACACTTTGCTTGGTTCAGCTGGTGCAGTGGGTTGTCGTTCCAGCATTTTTTGATGCCCAACTGGCTCCGCCCTTCTGGGTCTTTCAAACATACAGAATCATCTATGGACATCTGCTTATGAGGAAAAAAGAAAACATTCTTCTTTCTAAGATGTATCACATGGATTTATTCATGTTTCCTGTAAACAAATGTAGATGAGCTGGTGTTGCAGCGTCTGACTGTGTTTCCATCAGCTGCTGCTTCCCGGAGCAGCAGAACCAGGTCAGCGTGTCTCCTGAGACTCAGTTTCCTCTCCTATATGAACACTGCTGATATATCACATTGTGTAGACGGGCGGGGATCGTAGCCCTGATGAGCTATGTTCTCTGTGTTTCATTTCCCCTCCTCCATGTTCAGCCCCCCGTCCTTGTAGCTGTTCATTATTAAAGGCAGCTAATAGCAGCTGGCTGGGCTTTGGGGGGGTAACCCAGATCAGAGGCTCTCCTCTGTTCACACTCCTCACTCTGAGTCGGAGACGACTCTGCATACTTTATAAGACACGATGGTGGTTCCACTGTGTGCCTCTCAAAGTGTCTCATTCTAATGCATCAGCTGAGATTGAAAGCCACAAGGTCTTCTTGTTTAACTCTGTTGAGACCAGCATACAGCATCACATCTGTAGAACATCGTGAAGAATGCTCATGGTGGTAAATCTCTTACTTCCATCACCGTTAGTGTGATGTCACAGTATTAACACTTTCATTCAGTTTAACCTTTCTCATATGGACTGAATGCAAAACATTGTTTAATAGTGTGATGATGTCTGGGGTGAACACGAAGTTTGGGTGAAAAAGTTTGGGTGAAAGGAAAAACAAATCAGTGGTTTCAAATTATATTCAAATGAGTTGCTAGCCTTCATCTTCCTTCACACTCACACACAAACACACAAAACAAACATGCACTGCTTATTTTGTAACTCTGACAGTAGTAATGGCTTTAAATGTGAATCTGAGTTAAAATCTGAGTTGAAATAGTTAAACACATTCCAATAAGACAGATAATATATCGAGTCGTTGTACATTTTCTTTTCTCAATAAGAAGCTCTGAAGGACTGAAACAAGATCTACGGTGAACATTTTCAGTTTGAAGACACATAACAGAAAAGGTGAAGGTGAGCAGGTTCTGCTCTGTGATTTCTATATCCTCAGGTTCAGTGGCTACTCTTGTTGCTGTGGATAAACGAGTCTCAGCCGTGTGATGGACTCACTCGGGTGAGATCAGCTCCAGCTTGGTGAATTAAGCAAACATGAGTGCTGGATTAAGACTTGATTAACAATCCAGCTAATTCAAATAATTGTCATGAACCTGGGTCTGACTTTTCCTGTTTTTATACAAACACTTTGTTAGTCTTATATAAGTCTGACAGTTTCCTTCAGTTTATCACTATGTGGGCCAAATACGCACCAAAAGACGGCAAAAGGAAGTATTGAGTCTCTTCTTCCTGCCTCTGTAGCACTGTGACATACAGCTGAGGAGAGAATCACCCACAATGTGCTTCACTGCCAATTATAATGTCCTCCTCATCATTTCTAATCACATTTCACAAGAGAGTGAGCTCAGGGGAAGAAACACAAACATGTATAATGAAGCTTCCTCCTCTCATGAGGGAAGGTCAGTGGGCCTGTTGTATCTTTCATTACTAGCTCAGCAGAAGTTCAGACTTCTCTGACTAGATGCTAAAGCATTTTGGGGCTAAAAAAACCCCCCAAATAACAACGATGCTACTGGCTATCATGAAAGGTCAAATCAGCATCCCTGTAATGGTGTGTGTTACTGTGTAATGAGAAAAGTGGTCGTGCTGAAATTTCCCAAAAACATGTTAAAAAGTGGTGGGAGTCTTGGCTTCAATTCCTGGACCAGTAGAATCACAGCTGGCTTGAAATCATAGCCAGCCCCTCTGAGGACTGTGATTTGGTGGTAAAAGCCACTGCAGGAGTCGGAGGAATGATGGTGGTGAAAGACAGTATACAGAACGCAGACATTTTACCAAGAATTGCACAAAAATGAGTGGAAGTAAAGAAAAGAGCCAACGCGATGAATACAAATGCAGTTTGGCAGTAGACTGATCAAGTAACAGACTCAGAAAGAGATGGAAAAGATCACGATTCAGAAGAAGATGAACGGAAAGACGACCTACCACCTCAAAATAAAAATCAGGCAACAACGCTCGTGGTGGAAGATTTCAGTAATTCTGCTCAATTTTGGGAACCTCAGTCCCATCTGAGGTGGAAAAGTCATGAAAGGAATGGATCTGACCCAATCTGAAATCGAACCTATCCTTACAGTTTTAAAGAGGTGAAAGAAATTAAACATCAGTGGAACTCATGCAGGACGGTGGAGTCTGCATGGAGACGAGCTTCTCATACTGGTGAATGATCGGTTGAAGGTCTCAGGGGGCAAATGAATAAAGAGACATCCACACAGTACTGGAAAGAGCTATAATGACATTGCAAAGGTTGGAGTGTGAAAACAACTGAACAGCAAGAGGTGGAGGAGAGTCCACCAATCATGGCATTCTCCACATGCAGTCAGATGAACATAAGAGAGGAGACGAAAAGAAAAGTTATGTGGAAAGGGTCACAAATGCCCTGGAAGCTGGTTTGGTTCATGCTTGTCTGTTTGTATGTAGACGTGTAATGATTTGTGTCGATGGAGTCAATAGACACCGTGCATGTTATATATTTGTTAATGATGCCCAATTTCATATCCCTGATTAGACTCTGTGAACTGACCACAGTTCTTAGTAACACCTGATGTGTTACTAAGAAGGGTGGAAAAGGCAACCAACCAGTGTGAGACTGAGGGGATGAACGAACTGCCACTGGAGCTGCTACATAGCAAACATTGGTGGCCAATCCCATCAGCAGAGTCTCCAACCAAAGAGTTTCAAACGACCTGAACCCATTGGGAACATTTATCACAATCTGGATGGTCTTAGACACTGTGGGAATTCTCCTCCTCCATCTGAAAATTTAAAACTTAATTCTGGAAGCAGTCATGGCATGAGGTTTGTTGGGAGCATCAGCAATATTGACCAGGCTTCTAAAGAAGGACAATGGGTAAAAATGGCTGAAAGACTTAGTTTGGCTCATAGTCTGGGGTTGTGGATGGAAATCAATCTCAGTGCAGATAGGGCCAAGTGAACAACATGAGGGACACATGCTGCCTGCTTTCCAAGAAAAAGAACTACAGTAGAGATTCAGCTTCAGATCATAAAGTTTGACCAAGCAGGAAGGGGAGACTGCTGAAGGACAGAGGAGTGAGAAAAAAGACCAAAAAAAGATGAATGCTTCCACTTAATTCATCACAGGAACCAGCTTCAATTGTGTTGTGTATCTATGCTCTCCAGAGTAAAATCATTTGCTTCATCTACAAGGTTGAGCTGAACATCAGTGTGGGAATCTGTGGCATGCAAGTGATCTGCTGTGGTGTGAGCCATGCATCACAACCGATGAAGTCCGCCGAAACCTCCTCTGTGTGGGCGACACCAAGCTGCAGCGCTTTGTGTAGATGAAGGTAAAATGAAGCAGGACATAAAGTTGGTGGAAGTAGCTGCCATGATGTTGAACCCAGAGTTTTGGTGGTTAGGATTCCTCTGCAACACAACTTTTGGTCTGTATACAAAGATTTGGAACCCTGATGGTAGGAGAGTCGTTGCCATACATCTAAGGGTGGCTGACTGGTGTTTGGCTTTGAGCTCGGTAAGCTTTGGCTGAGCAGGATGAGATTCCAACCATCACACGTGAAGAAGGGGATCTGTCCTGGCTGGGATTTCCAGTCTGATCACTAGACAGTTCAAAATGTGGAATGGCAGGAGGAGGCTGATGTGAAGAAAAAGTCTCTCAATCAGAGAAATAAAACTGTTCCTGATGACGAGCCAGGAGGTCCTTCAATTTTCAGCCTCGTCTACATCAGGCATTGTGTTGAGGGTGCGCACAGCGCTATGCTGAAGACTGTAAGAAACTGTAAGGCTGAGGTGTGTGTAGTGTGGAGTTCGTTCATAGCAGCGCATAGCCTTTACATATCAATTCCATATGGAGTATGAATTAGGCTTTATGTAATCTAGTAAGTGCTTGTATCGGTATGTGGTGTCAGCAAGCAGCTAAAGGTGAGTACTCCTACGTGGTATCGGTGCATCCCAAGTAATCTGGAGTCTTTTCTTTCATTTAATTCTCTTGTTCATAACTTATATATAAATTATAATTAACTGTATAATTACTGGAAGTTCTTTATTTGTAGAAAGTATTAATTTCCATCATCTGTTGGTTTGCAAACAGAACACAAAAAATGTAAAAGAACCAACTTGGAAACCTCCAGAGAATTAACTGTTTTTCACACAAAAAAATAACCAAATGTGAAGTATTAAGACGTGTCTGATTTATTTTAAGTGATAGACACACTCCTGATGTTACAATCGGTCTACATCTCTCGTGGGTGTGCTCTTTTTTGTTTTGCTGACGTCCTGTAAGATTGAGACCACAGTAACTAGATGATCCATTCTGATTTTGGAAAAACTAACACGACCACAGCTTTTCACCTTCGCTCTATTGATGTGGCCAAAGTTACAATGTGAACGGCTTGTGTTTAAGAACAATACGTTTCCAAGTGGCTTGAATGTCCAGTCTAAATCTCCACCTCCCTCCATCCTCGGCTCTCTGGAGAACATGAAAGCTTTTTATCAGAAAGCTGTGTAATTGAATGAGCTGTTCATCTTCTCAGGCACCCGTCCTCCCCATCTGAGGGTGACGGGAGTGTGTGTGTGCGCGTGCATGTATGTGTGTTTAGAGGCCAGGGTTAAATCACACATCCCCATTACCTTTTCCTTCAGTGTGATGAGCATCAGCCTCCCTCGAGACACTTTGAAAGCCTGACATGTCTTCAGATAACACACCAGTGTTGTACTGCATGCTCGCATATTTATTTTTTATATATGTGCACTTGTTCACTTCAGTGTACTTCTGTGTCAGTGTCTCCGTGACAGAAAGCCAAGCTGCAGACATGTACTGTGTACAGTCTTCTTTCTCGCTCTTATACTCTGGAAGATGAAACAAACGTGAGCGACTGGTGAAAAAAAGTCGTTTACACTTTCTTTGCACGGACAAACCCTCAGTCTTGATATGAATCTTAATAAAAACTGACAGGTCAGTCGTCATATGTTTCTCACACAAACCAGTGTCCTGATCAAATGAATCCTGAGTGATCTTACCCATCATGTTTCATGTTCCTGGCAGTGTCATGTAGGTTATGACGGACTGACAAAAGAAAGATGGTTATGGTCTCCAGGAGACTCAGAGAAGCTTTCTGGACTCATCTGACTACGATAAAAAATCTAAAAACTTCAAGATGATGTTGATCAGGAACTTATTGGAAGTTTATTGGAAAATGACAATGAGAAGGGCCCCTGAATGACTTTCCAAAGACAAGTGGTGAATCTCAAGGACAACTGGAAAGGAGGATTTTCCCTCTGATAAGATAAAGATTTAGCTTAATATCAAACTAATGTTAGACAAAAGTAAAGCTTGGTAAGACAGGGAGTAAAAAGAAATGCAAGATTATACAAATAGATGTAAGAGAGGAGCCTGGTTTATTCAGCTTGAGAACTGCAGCTTGGAAGAAAATGCATAAAGCAGTCCAATCAAATGAAAACACTTCTGTTTTATGCACATGCAACTGATGTAACTGAAGGAGTTAGTAAAAGAAAATAGAGTCTGTTCTAGTCTCAAAATGTACAAAGCAACTCAGACTGCACTGGAACAGAACAGGCTCATGTTTTTCAAGGCGACTGATGAGATTTTGTAGTGAAGATTGAAAAGTTTCACTTCATCTGCTCATCACAGAGTTTCTTCCTCGTCGGCTTTTCATGCTTTGATTTAAAAGCAAAGCATTATTAGTTGAGTTTAGTGCATAAAGATTAAATTTGAGTAGAATTAACATACAGTAGTTATACAGGAAAACACAGAAAGAGAACGTAATAAAACATTCAGAGAAACACAATGAGCAAATGAAAGTGAAATTATTTGTAGATCTAAATCATTGCATTATCAAAAACTGTCTTATCACAAAGGAAGAGTTTCAGGTTTGATCACATCACCGTCTTTCAAACAATCTCCTTGGTCGTGTGCTTATTAAGAAAGTTTGTGTTTATTTAGAAAATACTTTTTCCTAGACACTCTTGTATGGTTTGGTGTTTAACACCAAAACTTTGTCTTATTTTTTTCATGAAAACACACTTTTGGTCTTCTGAGTTGAAACTTCAGGTCATCAAAAGCCACATTTCACTTTTGTAGTTTCTTTTTATGGACTTAACATTCACTATAATAGATGATGATGACGACGATAATGATGATGATGATGATGATGATTGATGATGATGATGACCTTGTTCTTCCTACATTGTTTATTGGTTGTTTTCACTATTTATTTTTATTTTAATGTTCCTGTGTTGGCCTGGTTTTACTTAAAAGTACATTTATAAAATCTCACTGGGACTGACCTAGTTTAGAATGAATTCAAAAAGAAAGACTGATATAAATTTCAACTCTCTTGTGGTGAATTTCATTTGCATAAAACAATCAAAAATGTTATACAGAGTAAGATTTAACTGTGAAAGGCGTTACGCTGTACTTTAGCCTAGTTTTATTCAGTTTGATCCTATAAGCCAGTTGAGGACTGACAATACAAACAGTCTTAAATGTTTCGGTCAAAACCCTGGATTCAGTGTCAAAAGAATATCATAGGAAATACTTAATCTCAGAGGGAAAATCTTTACAGCACATTCTGAAAAGGTCCATCTCTGTGTAAGAAGCAAAACTTGACTTCTCTGGAACTCTAATACTGCACATGAGTACTACGGTTGTAGTAAAGAATTCTGTACATGAGCAAGAGAAAGAATCATTCATAAATTTATTGTTTCTGCTGTTCACTCTTGAATTCAACAGTGATTCTCCAATAAAATTCATTGCACCATCATCTGAATCATTTAGTTTCTCATAAGCGACCGACAGGGCCAAGACAATAAAAGACCTGCACACACTACAGGAGCATCGGGCCGAATTCTGTCCCGGTGTCGTCCTCCCGAGCATCAGAAGCACGGGCCCGATTGTCAAATGTCAGCAAAAAAAAAAAAATCATCCCTGATTTTCCTGTGGTGTGTTTGGACTGATTCTGTCAGGCCCGATCCGCTTGGAAGGTCTCTAAAGGAGCGATTGGGGATAATGAACATGTTCAATATTTGCGATGAGAAATCCTGTTGTGTGGTCTGCCCCGAGCGGAGCCGAGCGGCATGGCGTGCGACGTCATGTGAACCGGTATGAAAGCAAATCAGAAAACCAGAAAGTTCATGATTTGTTAGTGAGTGACTTCAAGAGATTATACAATATTAATTCATTGGACAATAAAAGCGGACATGCAGGGCACTGTGACTACTCAGTTTCACTTTATCATTCCTCACTGCTCTTATTTAACTTTAGATTTTTTATCAATTTGTTTTGAGGTTATTTACCCGTGTGAATGTATTTTGTGTTGGAATATTAATTCATCACCATGACGGCAGAGTAGATATACGCTCCATGAATATCAGACGTGACCATTATTATTCATGTCATTATTACAGATAAACCCTCATGAAGGTAAACAGACATATAACAAGTCAAGAACAAAAACATCCTTCGAAGCCTCGGTGACCAGGATTTATTTGATTATGTTAAAAATGTTGCACTGAACACTCCGTCGCCGCTGCGCTCTGAGTTCTTCAAGTGGGCGGGACAATCCTCGCATCAATCAGGATATTGTTAAAATAGGCAGGTCATTTTTCAAGAGATCTGATTGGTCAGACGTTGCTGTCATTCTCTGCTCCGGAGTTAAACATCAGAGTGCCAGGGTGATTTACCCTGGTGAGAAGTGAGTCTACTTCGCAGTGCAGAAGTCCCAGAGTTAATCTGGAAGTTATCTTGATAAAAGAAAATTCTGAGGCATAATATCGGCCCGAAGTTGATTTACATCTACATGCCGTGTTTTACACTGAAGTCACGTTTGACTACGCAAGATTTGGAATATTGAGCGTGACGAGGAAAGACCTATGTGTATAGTTTTACAGAAGTATATGGTGCAGAGCCTGATACTCTGCTGAAGGATCGGTTAGTGTGTGGTGAGCTCCGTAGTTAACACCACACACTAACAGATCAGAAGAGGATGATCACATGCGATCTGTCTTTTGTGATCCTCAAGTGTGTGGTCTCTTGATCTGTGAAGATCTGAAAAATCCTGTAGTGTGTGGAGGCCTTTAGTACGGTGGTTTAAGGGTGGGTTGTTCTTTATAACTGTTCTCTGTGTGCACTTGTGAGTCCTTTTGTTCTTTTTTTTTTTAAAACATAAAAACAGCCCTGGGAGGAAGTGATTCTTACAGCAGGCAGGGCAATAGAACTTATGTCATACTGAATTTACTAATTTCACTTCAACTTTCAATTAAATTCTGTTCAGTTTGATTTGTATAGCGGCAAATATAACACTGTCCAGTGCATCTAGTTTATACCGGTCCCTTCACCACAAAATTCACCCTCCTCCTCATTAAAGCGCCATCACAGAACTAATTGCCTTCGCCAACCAAAGCTAGGGGGAAGGTAATTTTGTCTATGGGTATTTTTTTATTTATCTATTTTTTCATACGTATGTATTTTACCAACTTTTCTAAAAATCTATTAACCCGAATTGTATTAAATCTTCAGGGATGATTTGTCATCATTCAAGGAACAGCTGATTAGATTTTAGAATAAATTTCAAAAAGCGGCGAAAAAAGTCCTCCAAAGTCACCTCATGGTCACCTCAATCAAAGGAGTTCAGCGTCAGTTGCCATGGAAATGCACTGGAGGGCTGCAGCTACTGTTTTCTAGCACACTGCTGACTCCGCTCCTCACCCCCTTTCTCCACTCTCAGCCAATCACAGGCCAACTCGCTGTAATGGTGCGTTCAACCAACACAAAAGAAAAGGAACCAGCAGAACATCATTATTTAACCTCAACATTGCAAGGTGGCGTTGGTGAAGGTCTGCGCTCCACCGAGTGCTCGTTCTACTTTAATTATATTAATAGAAAAGGGTTTCATTCAATCAAATACTGTGTACGGACTGTTTTATAAACAGTCCACGTATGCTGATGATGGCATTGTTCATGCAATGTGAAATCAATGTTTTAAAGAAAACTGTTTAGGGCTTTGGTAACCCGTCCTCTGCCAAAAGAAATTGGGTAAAAAGTGAAGCGGTAAGTGACAAACTGTGCTGGAGGCTAGACAGTTACCCAGAGGCCTTTCCTGGAGAGGTGGGATTAAGAAAAACTCAAAGCAACAATTTTTCAACCTCCATGGGTCATGACTCGGTTTCCAGAGCAGTTGCCTCCCAATTGGAAGGTTGCAGGTTCAATTTTCATCTCTACCTGTTCAAGTGTCCTTGAGCATTTGAGCACTGTCTCCCATTTGAGTGACAGTGCTTTGCATGGCCGCAGGGTGAATGGGTGAATGTGATTAACCATGTACAGTTCTATATAAGAGAAGTCCATTTAATCATGTGATTAATTATAAATCATGGGGATGTGTTTCACAGCATTTGGTGCCTGAGACAACTCTTATGAGTTATGAATAATAATAGTTTGGTACTTGGATATATTGTAGATTAACCTAATTTGTCTTTCTTTTTTTTCTTTTTGGCTTCCTTGGTTGTTGTCTATAGTCTATTTGGTTTTTGTGAGCAAATAAAATAAAAGGGTTTGATAAATTCATAAATCTCTCTCTCTCTCTCTCTCTCTCTCTCTCTCTCTCTCTCTCTCAGGGGAATTCCAGGGAAGAAGTGTGGATCTATTATCTTCACAGCGGAGGAGCTCAGTAACTGCCGGGTCAGTACTAGACTGAAGGAAAAACCCTCCACCCTCCATGACAAGAGCCACACAGTCAAACGCCAACGCCGTCTAAATGCACAACACTTAACACCCGCTGCATCTATATTTAAATTTGCCAAGTGAATTTAAATACGGTCACAGTTCAGTGATTTTTTTCATTTGCATGGCATAAATGGAAAATCAGTTTGCATATTCCACTCTGCAAACCAGTCATTAATGATTTATCTGGTCCTTTAGTTCACTCTACGGTCTTGCTGGGTGATGGATTAGATAACCGGATATCCATCGGTGTGTTTGCTTCAGACTCTGGTGGTCCCTCATACATTCTGTCCACTTAACAGAATTGATCCTTCAGACTACTTGTTGAACTTACTCATGTAGAAAACTAGATTTTACTGCAGCTCTGCCTTTATCACAAGTATCTGGCTCAGATTGATTATTTATAGACATGGGTCCTCAGTGAGTCTGATCAAAGTATTTAATGACGTCTTCTGTCAGATCCTAACTAGTATTTGATTACTCAATTCAATTATGGTTCCTGTCTGGACCATAAGTTTTATCAAATAAAATGTTTTTGGTTGCTCTCACACTCAGAGACAGCGTCAGTGTCCTGAACTAATAGTGTGAGCTGAAAGCTTTAACTCTGAAATCTGCTGACTAAAGGCTTTAAAAGGTTTTATACTTAAAAACAAACACACTGCTGTTGTTCTCACAGGATATCGCCACCATGCAGTTCTGTGCGAACAAGCTGGATAAAAAGGATTTCTTTGGCAAGTCTGACCCTTTCCTTGTCTTCTACCGGAGTAACGAGGACGGGACGTAAGTGTTTGCATGGTTTGGCGAGTGTGACTCTAAATTGTCTTGTGTCCTCCGTTGAGTCTCCTGCAGCTCCCAGAAGAACAAGAACAAGAAGAAACTCTGGCTGTGATATCAGGCAGTGGCTGAAAAAAATACTTGTTAGGCAGGAGAGTTCATACTCTGAGAAGAAGCTCTCAAACTCACAGGCCACACCCCTCACAATAGTCCACACGCCCTCACCGCAGTCACATGCCTGTGAAGCATTTTAACTTTGGCTCATTTCTCATTTCAAATGTTTTCAGAACTACATTTCTCTGAACTGTTTCAATAGTAAAAGAGAAAGTTTGTGTCCGAGCCGCGGTATTGGTTCGACTTTAACTACAGGAACTGACAGCGTTTAGCGATCATGTAAACTGAGATCCATGCTAAATATGATGAAAATATGACTGATACAGTCAAGCTGGAACGTTTGTACAGCACACGGCGGTGCGTAAATACAAAATGAACATTTCCTGTCACGGACTTGTGGCGGAATGTGGAAGTAAACAAGCATAACCTGACCAATCACACAAATGTTTGTGCTTCGGCAGTGTGGGACTGACAGACTTCGGCCTGGAGGGTCCACACTGCCCAACACAATGTTTTCGGTCAGAGGGAGCTGGACATCATTTTGTTCAGCAGGACCCCGGAGTGCCAAACTTTCCTCTTGTTCTCATGGAGGATGAATTGACCTTTACCCTCCAGTTGAGGCGTCTATGACCTTCATTCATTACTACTATTATGTTTCTACTGTGAGAAGGGAGGAACCAGATACTCCTTATCTTTCCCTACTGGTAGTTTTAAATATCTTAAACATCTAAGAATCACCGGTGGATGCCTCAGAACACTGTAGTCTGTGTGAAGTACAATTCTCACTAGGACACACAAACCTCCACACCACTCTGATTCACAGAGACTGTCCAGATTTCCACACCCATGGAGAATTTTCCTTACACTTTGAGCTGCTTTGTCGTGATTTCAGGTTCACCATCTGCCACAAGACTGAGGTGATCAAGAACAACCTGAACCCAGTGTGGCAGTCATTCACCATCCCAGTGCGAGCGCTTTGTAACGGAGACTACGACAGGTGAGGCTCAACCAGGAGCACCAAGACTCCCTGCTTCCCTCCATCTGACTAGACTTGCTGCCTTTTATTCCTAACATGAAATGTTACTTCCAGAGTTTCTGTCAGAGTGAACTCAGGCCCTGTTTACACAACAATGAATAAGAGGAGTGTATCTGCAAAACTTTCTTCACCTTTGGGGTCTGTTTACTTGACACCGGTGTTCTGATCCTCTGTATCCGTGAAGTTTTGATCCCGACTCCCAAGGTGGAAAGATTCTTTCACGGTGGCTATTCCCTTCTGCAGAGACTGATGGAGACGTGGGAGCCTGTTACTGCACATGTGCATCTGTAGCCCCTCCTCTCAATGTAAATAGTCCTTCTATTCATGCTCCAGTAAAAAAGCGTGGCAACCCTGTAGTGGTTTGACTGGCGGTTGTATTCTAGTTTTATCGTCCATATCTGTAGTTTAATAGTTGAGACTCTCCCCTGATAGCATCCGATTCATCATCAGTCCACTAGTATTGCTTCTCTCCAGTTTAGTCACGTTTACAGTGTTTGGTTCTTTGCACGAATGTCTCTGTGGTTTCATTACAAAAACAAGTGACAGTGCCCTCCTGTGGCCCGGCAGACTAACTACGTGGTGTCAGTGTCTGCTGCTGCAGTGGAAACAGCACTTTTTTAAAATGCATTAGGTGTTGTCACATGAAACGTTGTCCTGTAAACGGGGCCTAAACTGGATGTTCAGAGGTGGTGATCAGCTACACCTGCTACGTTTCAGCATACATGAAGCCGCTTCTCACCAAATTACAGGTGAGACGGAAACAGGGTGACCCAGACGCAAAAATAGATCATCACAGATTCATTCGGGGCCAAAATTCCGTGTTCAAAGTTATCCAAGTGTAATTTCTGGAGTTGAAATTGTATTTTGTGGTCAATTATTATAATGTTTAAGTCCATTTTTAATTTTCATACCTCAATGAATAAGTGGTCCTCCTGGGAGGCGGCATGAGCCGAGCAAGGCTTTGATTTGATCTTCTAAATCTCTTTCCTTCATCACCAGTGATATGTTCAATCTCCATCGTCTGATAAGTTTTATTAGTGACCGTCAGAGTGTCAGCTGCTGGTCGCTGATAGTGACGGGGTGAATCTGTGTGTATGCAATTTGATCAGTGTGATTAATCATTGAGTTACTCACCAAAACGTAATCTAAGCCTGAGTAGGATTTGGATGAACTTCTGATCAACCTGATGGAGCTCAGTCCACACACACACACACACACACACACACACACACACACACACACACACACACACACACACACACACACACACACACACACACACACACACACACACACACACACAC
>OMNM01037770.1:0-15786 GCA_900302745.1 Parablennius parvicornis | reverse complement strand
ATTTTCTGAAAGATAAAAAAAAAAAAAACAATAAAAAAACAACAACAAAAAAACCCACATGATTTCTTCTGAGGCACTTCAGAAAATACTGGTTTGTTACATATTGTTAGAGTTGAAGATCCAAGAGGTTAGTCAAATGCCATATTATAAATGTATAACTTGCCAAAAAAGCCATTAATATTTAAACATTCTGTCACCACCGACAACAACATGCTTCCATCTTTCCAATCTTTCCATCTGCTTAGAAAAAAAATAAGTATCTCTGCATTAAAGAGCCCTGCTTGTTGACATTCAAGTATAAAAAAAAAACGACTTACTTGTTTGTGCTTTCTGCCTCATAACACCGACTTCATTAGCAGATGATCTTTGCTCCGAAATATAGTCGTTTGAACTTTAGATTCTCCGAGAGCTTTTACAATGTCTTAAAAGTTTGTTTTTGAACAGATGTCTGTGCAACCTAATGTCTCTGGCTCACGTCTTAAAAACAAACTCTGGAGTTAAAATGAATTCATCAGCTTGGATTGAATATCAATTAGTCTTCACATTCTTCCCAAACAGACCATTAATCACTTATGCTATTAAATGTATTATTTATTCAAAAAGAGATCCAAATGTTTTGTTCTTTGGAGCCTTTGCTTGTTAAGCCCTGGCTTATTTCCAGGGAACCAGCATCACTTCAAATCAGTGATTTGCTTGGATAGGAAACCTTGAGTCTCAATCAAGGCCTTTGGCAGTGACGGGGTTAAATGTGTGACGGCAATCCCAGCATGCAATGAGCTGAAGTGATGTGCAGATTCACTGGAAAAACAGTAATGAGATTTCCCACAACAACACCCCGTTGGTTTGTTTATTTTCAAATTTATTTAAATATCGGTGACAGTTAGGAATCATGCAACTTGTTACCAGTGCTTTATATAAATATGTGGATTTTCTCAATGCCTTTATATAAATAGTAACCCACTGAGTGTGACATTGGGGATGATTGTTTACAATCTCTTCTCTCATCTGCGGCATGAGCCAAAAGACATTGAGTTAAATCACAGATACAAACAGGCAGACGTTGTAAATAGTAACCACAGCTGTGATTACCTCCATTGAAGCGTGGGTCCTTCTCTTTCATTGACGTCATTGCTTTGTGCTGTAGGTGGGGGTGTGAAGTACTTTTATCAACGGCAGTGTCAGAGACCATGCAGATAAACACAAGGACAAAGGGATGATTAAAGAACCTTTAATTCCCCCTTTCAATAAAAAAATGGAGGTCTAGATGAATAAGCAGTAAATGAGAAGGTTACACCAAACAAACAGATCTTTGAATGAGGTCAAGTGAACAATAACATGGTCCAAAGACACTCAATTATTAGGACATAAAAGCTTCTCAAAGACACAAACAATATTCAGTCAAACACCTTTGAAACCTAATGATGCAATCAAATATTTGTTAAATCTACAAAACTCTTAAAGCCAGGCCGCATTATATCTTAGAGGTCCCTTAGTAAACAGTTTGTCAACAATTCCACATTGGTGTCAGAGGACCAACAACATTGTATTTAGGGTGTATTTCCACAAAACCAGTCTTGGTCCTGATTTCCATCCATTCTAAAAGTACCTCTCCTTAGTCCTACTAAGAACAGGCTGTTTCTGTGTCAGTACAATGAGCCGTGTCGCTCCATGTTAACTCCACACCACTTTTGGGTAGATCAGTGTTACCAGTTTGGGTGAGTTTCTGCCCAATTACGCTTCTTAGACACCCTGTTTGTGTTACCTTTATTAATTTATAAATTTATTTATTTAGTGTAGTTGTTTGCTCACGATGGGTTTCATGTTGTGTTTGGGCTAGAAACAGTGAGTCAGATCTGGCAACCTGAGAGAAGACATGGCATTTCCATTTCCTATTGGCTAATTTTGACAGTGGATTTATCGTTTTGGTTAGCAGAAACGCTGTTTTTCAACCAGACCAGTTTGAACCACAATCTGACCCAGAACGAGAGACTCCTCGAGAAGTTCAGACTCTGCGGCTGCAGGAGAAGTTTTTAGAATGTGTTACCGTGTGTCTGAATATGTTACTTAGTTTAGTTTTATGTGTGGGTACAGTTGCTACCAAGTAGCTGACGCTAGCTCCTAAGGCTAACTGTTACAGTTTTTTTTCAAATTATACTGAATTTATTTGGTATATCAGTCATCTTTGTAAGTTTTTAACTACCTGTGGGAGGGTCAAAGTGAGTATCCACTACCAGAGGGAGTGGTTATTTCTCTGAATGACATCATGAAGGGAAAAATTCCCAGATATACATCCTGTATATAAATCTGCAGTATTAGTGCGCTAAAAGAATTGAGCATGGAGTCTAACTTACCCCAAAATAAATGCAAGACACAGATAGAAGACCAGTTGTGGGCACTCACATCTCTCAGTCTCAATCAAAATGAAAATAAACATCTAGAAACACGGTTTTGGAAGTGGATTATATGTGACTCCAGCCTTCAGCGCAGACTCTTGGTAATAATGCAATGCTCAGCTGATTTCCCTAATGACCGGGCTTGTAATATTCAGTCTGATACTCAATTTGAGGGTGGAGCAGTAGTTTCAGTAGCAGTGATTCTTAATGGAAGTTGAACACTCGACATGATGTTGGATGAGGCATGACGCACTCTATTAACGTAAAGTCCCAGACCTGCCCTGGGTTTAGCCTCCATTATTGGAACAGGGAGAGCATTGGCAAAACTGCTGTATCGATAATCGCCCCCGTAATCCCAACAGATTTGACACATCCTCTGTCTCCGAAACTCATTTGCTGTTTGTTTGCTCACATTTGAATGAGAAAATTAAAAACAGGGAGGCGTTGACAAATTCCTCTCAGCGAGGAATGCTTGAATTGAACTAAAGTCAACAGCCACGAGGAAATTAACGCATATTTGTATATTTATTTTAGCATCCAATAATTTTTTAAGGTAATTTTATAAGGCTGATTTCATATAACAGACTTGCTGGTGTGTTGTGTTGGCCTCCACAAAGTCTCCTTTTATTGTTTCTTGGACTCGCTGTCCTCCTGCTGGCATTGAGTAGGACGCCAGAGCCAAGGCGTTTGGCCTGCAGGTGCTGAAATGAATCCTGTGATCAAATGGCAAACGCTGCGTGGCAGCCGCGGTTCACTTAATGACTAAGTCTGCTTGGGGGGGGATCAGGCTTCAGTCTCTGTGTGGGTGATGGAGAGAAGAGGGGCCTGGCAGGGACGACAGTGGGAGCACTGAACACTCTTCAAACACCTTTTTTTTTTTTTTTTAGTTGCAGAGCCTCCACGACTCCTCTCTCAAAGCTTTTATTCACATGAAAAAGAAGTCACGATGCAATATTCTGACATGGATGTAATTCTGGTCAAATATAAAAAGTATATACTTTTGGGAAAGATCATTGTCAGACACTGTATTTGTCACAATGACTCATCACACCTGACACGATAGTAATCAGAATGGAGACTGACTATACCAGTAAATAAATATTCAATATAACATGTAATCATTTGGCGGCAACTGTTTATTAGTTGTATGTATATTAAAAAAAAAAAACTAAAACAAAAAAACAACACTTTCTACATTGTCTAAAGTTTGGCCCATGGTCAGGTATTATTTTGTCCTACCCTCAGTCCAGGAATGTTATTTTCTTTCCCTAATCAGTTCAAGCAAAATCAAGAAAATGCAACATAACATTCCTATTTCTTATGTACAGTCACAACATCATTGTGTTGTACTCATGGGAATCATCCAGTTCAATTCAATTCAACTATATTTATGTAGCACCAAATACAACACAGTCATTTCTAGGTGCTTTTAACAGAGAAAAACCCAACAAATCCACATGACAAGCAAATGGACTGCTCATATACAGTGTGGACTGATTACAGAATCCACAAGCTAAATATCCTATTTGGCCTAGTTTGTATTGAAACTCTTGTCTTGACTAAGTAATATAATGGAAAAACACATTAGATAAAACTTGCAAATGCAAACGACAAGCTATGAAAGTGCAGAAAAAGTGAGTCTACGAAACTAAAAGCCAATTTATTATCCATTAAAGACTCTTAGGAACTCAATGGTCCACAATAAAGACTTGAGCTTGGTAACCTACAGTATGTCTACGTTATGACCTTGTCACATTAAGAATGATAATTTAATGAGAAACTATGATTTAATATTGACAATTGGTATTCAAGTGTATGTGTATATATATATATATATATATATATATATATATATATATGATTAAATCTGACCTGGACACTTCCATTCCAACACTCTGGTGGGAAATGTCTACATAAAACACTTTGCTTTAACAAAGTCACATTGTAATGGTTTTTAACCACCCTGGGTAGTTAGTTTAAATTATAGCACAAAGACCCCCTTCTCCGGATTTTTATAATTCTGAAACTCAGAGAAACACTGGAGAGGACACGGTCTCACTGCGGCCATTGAAAACAAAGCCTCCATCTGGAGTGCTTCTTGTCTTCCTTATCACTTAGTCACGACTTGACACGGACTGTCAAGCGAGTAAGACTGGGATCATTGTAATTTACAAAAGCTGGTCAAAGATTTACTGTACAAAAACAGATTCAACATTTTACCATTCAAAAGTGGATTTTTTTCCCTCCATATGTTCATTGATACTGAAGATGTTTAGGTACCGGTGTTTCCTTGTAACAAGTCATTTTTTTAGCTGGATTTCTAATATAATGTGTTTTTCCTTTAGTTTTAGTTACTTACAGATATAATAATATAGCTATAGTTCTAGTTACTGATATTGTCATCCTCTCTCCACTTGGATTTTCTCATTTATTCACATTTGTGGAGAGGTGACTAACAAGTGCAGTCATGTGTGCAGAGATGTGTTCTCGTTTCATTTAGTCCATTTGTGTCTTAAAGACCCTGCCTTCAGCAATCATGTAAATGTATTACCTGACACTCTGGGGGATGTGGGTTTCATAAACTTTGGTACGACTCTAAGTTTGACAGCTCAGTGACAGACGACAATCCTCCAGAATAACAACATTCTCCTGGGAATCCGCAAACTATTGTTATTCTGGAGGGCAAATATGGCCTCCAATCCAAAAGTTGGAGGATTCATTCTTCATCTCACCCTGTTGATGTGTTGAAATGTTTCTGGAAAAGGGTTAGGAACGTTTAGATGTTTTCAAGTGAAAACAGGAACCTTCTCTTGCGTTGCAAGTGCCTGTTTACACCACAATGGTGCTCAGAGTAACTGAAACTTTTTCAAAACGGCTCTCAAAGCGAACTCTTTCAAAAATGCCGGTGGCGGAGGATGAGCAGGATGTGCCGCAGCTGTTGCCATTGCTGTGAGGCGGCTGAAGCAGTAAAAATATGCCACAGAGGTGGAGTCACACCATCAGATGGTGGTCCTGAAGTTTCTATGAAGGTTTTCAAAACTGTCCCAGATCAGCGTAATTTTGACATTTTTTGTTGAGAGGGTTTACAACCACACACAGTCCTTGACTGTTGCCGTCTCGCTTCATCACAGACTGCAACTGCTGCTTCAAGTTTCAGCTGCTGACAACCAGTAGAAATGTGGTAAAAATGTCACCAAGATCAAAGATCTAAAAAAAATCCTGGACCACTTCCACATTTATGTCTGTTTCCATACTGAACTTTCTCTAAGTGCTGCTGGAGCACCTGCTCCATTCTTGCTTCACTCCATTTGTTTATTCCCTGAGAAAGACGCAGGTTGAGGACGTACAGGATAACATAGTTTTGGTGCTGAAGTGGTAAAAACCTCTGATTCATTGAAGTGTGACATCGTCTAATCAAGGTCACACACTTGTGCCCAAATCTATGAAATCCATGTTGCACAGTATAGCAGCAGGCAATCGTAAAATACAACAGCTAAAATGGCAGAAACTATTGGAGCCTTTCGAAAATTATCTTTAGAAGATTTAGAAGATTATGCTTAATGTTTAAAGATGACAATGACTCTTGGCCAATTTTTCTCTCTGTATGATAAGATTTGTAGAGTTTAAAAAAATTATTACGATTGCGTATCTTGTGTACGGGACCAACTTTGCACTTTTAGGGGAGAAATGTGAACACAGTTGATGATTTTACTCTTTGGCTCTTTGGTTTTCAATACATTTGCAGGTGTGATCTTGGTTCAGATGAAGATGCTTCATGTGGGTGTTGACTTCATAATTTCTTAACTTCTTAACTTAAAAAATAAACAAGAAATTGCAGGAAGTTATTAGCATTTATTAACAGCACCCACATTTATATTTCCAATATAAATGGAGACTGTTTTTTTTCTCCTGTTTATTAAAATTAATGAAGCATCTTAGGAATATCAGTCTGTGATTATTGCCTCAACTTCAACATCTACATTTTCTGCATCATAAAAAAAAAAACGTCATTAAGCGTATTACTTGCTGCGGTTTTGACAGACAAAAATAAAGCTTTTTTATTAAATGGTAGTTATCTTTGAACTCTTAATGTCATTAAATTTTTCAGTAGTTTGCAGGACTGAGTGCAGCATCTTCAAATATGAAACAGCTCAACTGGATTTAATGTTTAATTTATTTGTATAATCCAACTGTGAAATGATTATGAGATGTTATGACAAGAAGCCAAGACTCTAAGGTATGAAAGAGAGGTGAAACAGAGTTTAGCAGGGTGGACCGATGGAGACAGACGTCAGGAGTGATGGAGGAGTCACCGCTGGGTTGAAGGAAAAGCTCTACACAGCGTAACAAGACGAGAAACCAATAATTCATTTTGGAAAGTTAAGATGTATTTGTACTGTACTACTGTACTGTTGTTTTTTGGTTTTGTTTACAGGTTTACACATTTGAACACTATACATCCATCCATCCATCCATCCATCCATCCGATTAAACTTCAAATTATCCTGTTTACACGAACACTGAATAAAATGATCTGATTTATGTGGTTTAATTTGTACCAATAATAACAGTAGTTTCAGTAAGTGGATCAATCCCATGATGCTTTGCACTGTGATGTATCAGGCTTGTTGTGGTTGAGACTGTGAATCTAAGAAAAGCATTGTCCTCAAAACAGCCTGAGTGCTGACGTCCTTCTAGCATATTACGACATATGCAGGAAAGACGATTTGACATGATTGTAACACTTATGTACATTGGCTCCATGTGGAACAAGAACTAATATAAATCTCCCTTATCATTTGGATTAAAAATACAAATTTCTTACGGATGAGTCTTATCAAATCCAAATCTGATGAGGTTTTCATTATAATTTTATGTATTCATATAAACACAATGATTATCCATTTATTTTCCAATTATCTTGAATATATGACATATCTTGAGGTCGTATTTACTTAAAAAAGCCTGATATCATAATAGTGTTAGATTTTTAGATGTCATCAGTCTTATATTCTCCATCGTTTCATCCAAATTGAAAACGCTGTTATGTAGTGTAACACATGTATGTAAAATCCTTCATGTGGTTATTCTAATAACTAGAAGCTGCATGTTGTTATCCACTTTGAAACAGACACCGAAGCAGCCAGGGACGTGGGATCAGTTTACTGGTAGCTGAATTTAATGTGGCCGTTTGCCTTCAATTCCGCAGCAGATAAAACATTTAGAACTGATGACATACATCCTCTTCTCAACCTGTACCTCGGAAACATATTGCTTACAGCCTCGCTGTCGTCTTTATGGTGCTAGATGATCCTCGGTGACCCCAGTTACATAAAATTTTATGAAAAGCTTCCATTTGCAATTAATTTCTCCCCTCAAGTTACATTTTGTTTCATTTGAGGCTCTTTAACTGAGATAAAAGTGTTGCTAACAACAATGTCATCCATCCCTGCATTTTTTTTCTCCAAATCAGGGTCAAAGAGTAATAAAACCCACCTGATGTGAAGGGCAAAGTGCATCCTTGACACCAAGTCAGTCCATCACAGGGCTAAAAAGAATGTGACAGACTGGCCATGTATACACTTACACCTACAGCTAACAGGTGTATTAATACAGCCGATTAACCTGCATGCATGTCTCTGGATTTCAAGCACCTGGAAAAAAAAAGCAAACCCTGCACATCCACGGGAGGTACATAAAAACAATCTGGAATTAAACCTGGTTCTGGCTGCTGTGAGGGAGCAGTGCTAACCACTTCACAACAAGGCTCAAATGTTGTAGTTTTGTTATATTTGGTGACTGAAGATAGGTCCAAACGGGTTTTCAGTCCATCTCAGGCCAAACGAAGAGACAAAAAAACAAAAAATCCATCAAGAGTCTCTTTTGACCCTCAAACACATGTTTATGGAGTGATAGTTAGCACACACCTTCACAGGGAAAACATGCAAACACTGCATTGAAAAGCACCAAAGTGGATACTTTAGGGTCTTTTTACATCACACACAAGTCGTGCAGATGGCAAATTCCAAATCAAATAGCGCACAAAGGTCATGTTAGCATTACATGTAAGCTGCAAAAAAGAAGAACTCAGAGGGGAATAAATATTCTGAACTGGATGGACTTTCTGAAGTGCTGCACAATGTCAGAAGATTTAATCTATTCGCAGTAAATAAAATACATTCCATATCGGACACACAAGCATTGGCTGAATTTCATCTAATGATGACTTATGTATGGCTTGTAGGCATTATTTAAAAAACAACCCCCCCCCCAAAAAAAACAGGTTTATTAATGGGATGTTGAGTCCCACTGCGGCTTAAAGCTCAGAATCTCATGACTGTTCATTTATTTATTTATTTATTTATTTGTTTGTTTGTTTCTTTGTTTGTTTGTTTATTTCCTGTTCGATTGGATTGCCTTGTTTTATTTTAATTACGTAGTTTTCCATCGTCAAATCACTGCAGCTCATAAAACTATTGCATTATTAGATAATAAATGACATCCATTATCTTTTTCCCTCACAGAATCACCATCTCAGTAATCATCACCAAACTCACGCTGTCTTAGGAGTTTGAGTTCCAGGCTATATTTATAATTCTGAACTATATTTTGATTAAATAATAGAGGACTCTGCACATTGTTACCATGGAGAAGACATCATACGTTATTATAACCTGTAATGTAGACCTGGAAGTGAATGGCACTAACTGGTTTTGTAATGGACTTGTGATGCAGAAGAGTCAATAACAGCTATAGTGTTTGTCTTCATGCTCTGCTTCAGGCTGGATAATCACACTGCTGCAAACAACACAGTGAAAGTGAGGGAGGCGTTCAAGGGTCTGCCTGTTTGTCTGTATCTCACTGAAACCAGTTTCTCGTTAACACAACATAATGAAACGTAGCGTCTAATGAGTAGAGTACTTTTTAGTGATGTAAGCTTTTATTTATATGTTTCTGTTTGACACAGATTGATTATTTCTGTCAAACTGAGTAATGATTTCTAATTAAATCTAATTGTCTTTTCTCTACATTGTGATAATAAGTTAATAAATTCAAGCGTTTATGAAAGATATAAATTGTTTGATTTTTTTCACAAATTGATGTTTTATCATCAAGAACTAAATCCAGAGTGTTAAACCGGTGGCTCACAGACCAATATTGATACACCAACTAGAACAATCTGGTCTGTAACAGTGCAGGCCAGTCACATTGTTCCAAGTAAAGTAACATTAAAAGTCCCATTTGTAATTCTGACTCTCTTGTGTTTGGGTGGTCAGTTACATATCTTTTATTTTTACTCGATTTTTTTATCTGGTTGTTTTATCCAAATACTGAATGATAGATTTGATATGAGAATGATGGTGCTAAGCGTCTTTACTGAGAGCATTACTAATCCGAAGAACAGATTTTGGGCTCTCATCTGTATTTTAAACTCTTAAAACGTCCAAAATAATCTGAAGGTCATCGAAGAAACTTTCACTCTTCAAGAAGTTGTTTCCATCAGACCAGAAAATCAGAGGCTGAGTCATTTTCCACGTTCCCATATTTGAGCTGTTTGACAGAACATGCAGCCTGCGAGTTGTGAACTCAGCTGTGAGGGAGTTATGTAGCGAACAGCATCTTGAGGTGCTCTCTCTTTCTCTCTCTCTCTCTTTCTCTCTGTTTCTCTCTCTCTCTCTCTCTCTCTCTCTCTCTCTCTCTCTCTCTCTCTCTCCACCGTGATGTGTGACAGCTACACTGTGATCTAAGTCTGGTTAAAGTCAGCAGGCTCATTCGTCACACACTGCAATGAAGATTCAGGAGTCGTAATGCACCGACGCTGGTTCAGCAGGCCCTAGAGAGTCGCGTTAGAAAAGTCCAACAACAAACAATTTATCAAACAGAACCTTTAAATTCTCACTGAAGAGTTAAACACATAAAGAAGCAATGGCTTATTTGAATTAGAAGAACATTGTTTTCAATGTGGATGCAATTGCACGGTGGTTCTTTTTAGGTCAAAGTGCTTAAAAAGATGAACCCCCAACACATTTGGATGAAACCATTTTGAAGGATTGAGCCAACAAATAGCTTTTTAGGAAGGTGCGCTCTGGCAATCTCACAATTTCTGGCTGTATTTTCTCACTGCCGGGGTCTGGAGTGTGGCAGAAAATTGCAACCAGTCAGGTGTGGAAGTGCATGAGGCATTTCATCCTTCACAAGATTTACAGCATTTAATGATGACCCGGGAAACCGCGTATGGCTCCCGCTTACAGAGGACAGACGGAAACGGTATCTAAAAAGCTGCAACGTTAATTATCTAAAGCATACATGTTGATTTTATTATGAAATATGCTGCATCACAGAAATATGTACATACATCTTTCGAAGATATCACCAATAAGACGCATGATGCACATTCAGATATGTGATTGTAAATTTGAGTAACTGGAATGATAGTTGAATAACACTCATTTACAAAGTTTATGACTTAACCTTCTGTAGTTATACCAAAGATCTCGTTTACACGACAGGGTTTCAAGTAAAAACAGTTTTTTACGTTTTTGTTTCTGGACAGTTTTACGTTCACACAACGTTTTGAAAACGATGTGAAACAGCAGAAACACTGGAAGAAACATCGTTGTTATTGTCCATTAACTGAGCATGTGCAGAAGAACTATTTACTAGAGCTGTGGTGCACATGTGCATGAGCAGCATTTTGGACATCTACATGGAGACAGAGTCAGAGCACTTTGGATAGCTCCACCTTGGAAGAGATTTTTAAATAGTTATGTTTTCAATGGCTCCATGCACCATTGCCGCGTAAAGGGACACAAAAACCGCTATGAAATTTTTCCATTTTCACTTGAAAACGTTGTTGTTCAAACAGAGAATAAGATAAATAAATAGACCATGAGAATCAGTACATATTTGCTGGTATATCCTTGAAATGTGTTCATCCCAACAGTCGTGAAAACCTGTGCTCAAATTTAAGAATACATAGCGTCTCCTGGTGTCATTAAATAGAATGGCCGTTCCTTCAGGATTTTGTTGCCTTGTTTGTACTTACTCCACATATTTACACAAATTTTGGTTGATTTCTGTGGCTGATCTTCTGAAAAATTGCATGGAAATGTTTGAATAGGATTTTTGTGGTAAATTGAAGAAACAGGCAAAACTTGTGGGTTTATTTTTTAAATGAACTGCACTATAATGTCATGGTTAGTACTCGCAACTTCCTGTATTATGATGAAATTATGAATTGACAATGAGTGTTAATGTAAGTGTGTGATTGTTTCTCTGTGCGACCTGCCCCGTCACTCACTCTGATCATAAATTGATACGGCATGTAAAATGACTTTGAACATTTGAGTTCTGTCCTTTAGCTTCATGGGATTTAAACTTTGTCTCCGAAACATCCAAAATCCAAATTCTAAAATCCAGATTGTTGTTGTTTTTGAGGCAGATAAGGTGAAAGCTGAAAACACATTTCAAGTACATCTTCTGTTAACTCAACACGCCATCACTGACAGTCATTTGTTGCTGTCCAAGCTGTGCAATGAGACAATTGTCTGTTCCTTCTGGCAGAAAAACAACTGTCCAAAGAAGACTTGTCTGTCCTCCACCACAATTTATCGCACAACAGAGTGGAGACTCCCACCGACATTGATATAAAAATAAATAAATAAAAAAAAAAAATCTGGGAACCCAATATAAATATTGCTGAGTTCTGATTAATTAGTTTTTTTCATAAAGGGACTGAAACGAGATTTAATTTAAAAGAAACATTAAAATTTTCAGCTGTCAAAGTTATAGATTAGAATTTGTGGATGAAGTGACAAACTGAGAAACCCACACAAAGCTATTACTTGATTATAATTGCATTATATTGTTTTATATTTTAGTGCTTCCTAAGCTTATTTTGTTTCATGAATCACAATATTTCTGCCTTCTTTATCCTTGTTAACCTGTTTCTACTGGATTCCTTGATTAAAACTCACTTTTCTGCCTCCTAAATAGCAAGCAGGCATATTCATTGACTTGGTGGAGCAACCTCAGAAAAGAAGAGGAATGATTGGATTTGAATTCATTATAGTGCCAGAAATGAGACTCACACTTGAGTTCTTGGTTTTCCGGGTGCTTCTGTCAACAAAATGTATCAATGGAGAAACAAAATGTTGGTATTACCTGAATTACTTTGTGTTCTTTTCATCACTTTCACAATTTCTGATATTGAAACAGAGCCTAAAGCACGAGTTCACTATGTACGAGCGCAATGTGGCCCAACAGTCTTTAAGAGGTTATGCATCTTTCTGCTACTTTGAACTCAAAGTCACTCCGTCTTTCCCACGCTGTCAAAATCATCTGCCGGTTTCATCATTGCTACTCCCTGGCCAATAGTCTCTTTGCTGGCATATCAAGAGCCAAGTCAGCTCGGCTTCGTTTCATTCTGGCTCAGAGGTGTCAAAGATACAGCCAGCAGGCTAAATCCAGCCCCCCCAAAGACTTCATTTCAGCCCGCAGCAAGACCGTGCAAAATGAAAAAACGACTAAGAAAACCTTGTAAGTAACTGATGTTAGTATTTTTTTTTCACTGGGGATCGCACTGTTTCAGTACATCTGTCGACATAACACGATTGTTTGACCTGCAAAGCAGTGAAAGGAAGCTACTCCACTGGTGGCGAGGAAGCATTGGCATCAGTTTCAATTACCATAAAACATTTCGACTGAAAACGCAGCGTTTTTTTAGTTTTTTGTTTCAAAAATGTTTTGAAAACAATCCCTGTTTACACAGAAATGGCAAAAACATGAAAAAAAAGGTGTAGTTACTATGTTGGGCCACTATGGGTGCTGTTGTTTATTTTTGTCATTAAAACACACACATACATAGAGAATGATATATCATGAACATTAACAATGGCGAGAACATAGACTGGAGAAAATGAAGTTGAATTGTTATTATAGTTGTTGTAAAACAATCAAGTCCCAGGATAACGGAGACCGGGGGTTATATCACTCCTGAGGCCGCCATTGTTATTGTCCGTCTAATTACGGACGTGCAGAAGAAGTATTTACTAAGGGTGTGGTGCACATGTGCAGTAGCAGCGTTTCAGAAAAGTTGCGTTTTCCTCCATTTCCACAGATATATGGTCGAAGCGTTTTCAAAAGGTTGCATTTTTCTCTTTTTATGTAGAGTCTGACCATTTTGGAAAAGTTCCACTTTTCCTGTCCTCAGACAGTCGTGTTTTCAGTGGCTCCGAGCACCGTTGTTGAATAAACAGACGCCAAAAACACTACGGAAGTTGTCCATTTACACGTGAGAACATTTTTGTGTAAACAGTGGGAGGTCATGCTGTGGTCCTAAATCTGTAAACACCTGCAGGAGTTTGATGAAATGATGTCACCTATGAAGTGACAGGCTTTCTCCAACATTAGCCAGCAGAGAAACACAATTTTTGATGCACAAAAATTTGAAGACAATCCATATTCAGGACGCAGTTTCTGAATAAATCGCTGTATTTTGAACCAGGAAGCATTGAAAGAAGATTCCTAATAGTTTCAATTCTTTACTTGATTGACGTTCTTTAAAGATATTCTTCAGTGAGCCTCCAATGTTAATTTCAAACCAGAAAACAAACCGATCACATTATATTTTTATCAATTAAGATTTCAAATGATCACAAACCTTATTGTGAGGCTCCTTGTTTTTGTTTTTTGGACTCGGCAACTTAGGGGTTAATGTCCGGCCAGACATATTTTATTTATGCCTGTGAAGAAGACAATGTCCTCTCTGAATCTGTAAATGTGAAATGTGAGAGAACAGCACTATTAATATGATTCATTGAATTCAACATTGGAGGAAAAACCACTTAAGATTTGATACAAATAAAAGTGTCACTTTCTGTTTTTAAATATAAACAAAAAAAACCCCAAAACACTGTGTTGCTACAAGCAAATATTGAGTGTCAATCATTGAATATCTTCTTTAAATAAGAGACTGGTGACAGACTCATACATTAACTGTCTGTTTTGTTCCATCAAGCACTTAACACCTCTCTGTTTATCTCTTTATTCAGACAATCACACAGGCCAGGATGCTGTTTTTCTTCTTGCATCTTTCAGACATGAATCTCAGGAGTCTGCGAGCAGCAGTTGGAACAACAGCAGATGGGCTCGTAACCCGTCACAAATGACTTTTGGCTGTGCACACTCAGCCACAGCAGAAAAGTGGGAGGAAAACAAGACTTTGGTGCTGGGAATTCAGTTTCACCTCAGCTTTGCCCACAGGGGACTTTGGGGGGAATATTGGATTATGATGCTGCAAGAACCTACATCAACACTATTTTTGTTGTTGTTGTTGTTTTTTTTGCTGGAAGGCCGCTGACACTCTGAAACCCCGTGCAACACAGGGATCGAACCCTTTATACCGATATCAAGCACACGCCGCTGAATGCGTAATGAAAAGGTTTCATTTAACAGCGTGCTTCCCTCCAACGTCATAATGAGTAGTTTTGTAGTCACCAATCTGTTCTTGATTGTGTAACTTTTCAACAAAGTAAGACAGTGTTTACACCAACGCACAACACAGTGAAAGAAAATGTCAGATCTAAATGGGGGTTTTCTCTCTCAGATGAAAAATAAACTGCTGAGTTGGGTTGAATTAACATCCGTTGCTTTTGGTTTTGCTAAAGGTTTATAGATCTGCTTAGAGGGAGATTGGAAAAATCTTATTATATTTTACTTGTTTCGATCAAACAACAAAACTCTGTGACTTTATACTGAATCACTTGATGATCAAATGCAACATATTTTAACAGCAACAGGACAAGAACATAAGACTTAACACTTGTTCATCTTTTATTTCTGCGGGACAGCTCCAGCACAGGAAAAATGTGCACTGCAAAGATCAACTTAAACCAGGGGTGTCAAACACGTTTCAATGATTGACTGGGCTGGACAGATGAAATTATTCCATTATAACCTTTGAATTTAAACTTTAGCACAGAGTGATGTCTATATTTTTACAAAAAACAACAATTCCGACCAGAAGTTACTACAATCTTAACATAAAGTAATTTTAATGATACCTTCTGGTGCAAAATACAATGAAATGTCAACAAAAAACTTCTCCTAAAGCAGTTGCATTATGCATTTTTTTTTTTTTTTACAAATTCACCCTAACAGCATGGCTTTGACACCAATGCAAGTTGTCAACCTTTGACATTGTTACAATTTGTTTGGTGTTTTGGCCAGATTTTAGCCTCTTGTGGTCCAGTTTTGGCCCACGGGCCTCATGTTTGGCACACCCTTGAAGTCAACACCACAGAGACAAATAAAAAGAGGTAGTTTCTCCCAAACAAACAAACAAAAAAAAAACACCTTCAGTGAGTATTTACGCTGCAAAAGTTCACTTTAA
>OMNM01037768.1:0-27593 GCA_900302745.1 Parablennius parvicornis | reverse complement strand
CCTCATTCACTGTGCCAAAATTAAGTTTGTGTCTTGTAATTTCCAACGTTCAGATGGATTCTGTGAGGACTCCCCTCTCTCAGCCAGACTCCTCGTAATGACATGTTTGCTTCTGTCAGTGTGATTGTTGATTTTACTGAAACTCCTTGAGAAAAAAAAAAAGTATTGGGGCTTGGGTAAAAAGTTTGATGTTCATCATGACAGATGTATCGTGGCCTGTGTAAGATTGTTTAAAGTGAATCTTCCTTTTTTTTTTCCTGTGTGAAGTAATTTTACTTTAGTTGATCACACATCGCCATGAAAACACTGTCATACTCATCTGGCTAAGGTTGGTAGAGAGTTTACTTTTTAACTGGCTCACAGATTTAAAAAAAAACAACACAAAAAAAGAGCCTCGTTTATCATGTTTCAGAAAGCAGTTCTCCCTATAAGATGTGATCCTATTGGCAACCACTGACGGGCCAACATGGTGCTATATGATGTCATATATTCAATAATTATCATAATGTTCATTAAACAAACCACTCCTCATATGTGGTTTTCTGATAAACCACGACAAAACTGAAGCTGGCATTACAGATCACTGCAGCACAGACCACTTCTATAATCTACGATATGGAATCCACGACTTTGTGCAGACATGCAGAACTCAGCATAACACCAGCAGCTGAAAATGACACCCCAGATTCAATATTATCAGACCTGTTTCCAGGAAAAATCTAAAGCTGTCTTATATTAGGACCAACGGCGAAACTAAGACTGACTTTGTGCCAGGATTACAACCAGCTTTTTTGGACTTTTAAACAATTGAAATGTGTTGTTGCATGAGCTCCCTCCCGCATATCTGTGTCGGTGTGTTTCTTTGGACCTCACAGTTAGAGGTAGATAAAGGATCAAGAGTCAACTCAGCCTTGGTGGCATCAGGATACAAGCAGAGTTAATGCTGATTGAAGCCATTCAAAAGTTTGCCATCTTTGTCGTGCACGTCTTTTGTTTTTGTTTTTTTAATACGTCGCATTCACAGCAACAGAAATTTCACATCCGATTAACCTTCACGGTGAGAGGCTGAGATTCACCAATAGATTTTTTTTTTTAAATCAGGGATGAGAGTGACAAAGATGGACTTGAAGCCACAAAACTAACAAGTAGTGTTTTAAAGTGTTGGACCGACGTTTAGAAGCTCTTTGTGATTTTCAGTTTGAATAAAAAATACCCAGTGTTAAATCATTTTAATGCCAATGTTTACATCTTCAATTGAAATGCATCAAATGCTCGTGAACATTTCTATCACATCCCTTCCTCATCGCGGTGTGTAATTTTTCTGATCAAGTTTTAATGTTTAACATGCTGTAATCTCCTTGCATATATAATGCTGTATAAGGAACTTTACTTTAGATCGTGTTTCCAGAGAGATGTGTTGGAGCCGTTCTTAGCCGATATGAAGTGAAGTTTGTTATTCTCGTGTTCAAGGTAAACTGAATGTAGCATTTTCCAGTTTCCAGCTGTTTGAGGTGTGTTAGTCTAGAAAAAGCACAATGTCGTAAAAGGGTTCTGACACTGCACATTTTTAAAAGAACTAGTTGAAAATCTATTCAGTTTCCTCATCACGATGAGCTTCTGCACATCCACAATCTGAGAGGGAGCAAGGAAGGAGAAAAAAAAAAAAAAAAAGATTAACTTGCCTCTCTGAAGATATACAGTATTTATGTGTGTCCCTTAATATTTAAATGCATATCATAATAACTTATTCTTCTTAAATGTGTTAAGATATAAAGAACTGACTCCCTGTTGGTAACATTCTCAAGCTTCAGTCAACCAAATCAAGTATTATTGTGGCCAAAGTGACACAAATGGACTTAAGAGGAAATAAACCATTTATAGCCTGCTTTGATTTGAGATGAATATTTTTGAAATACTGTGGGGAAAAAAAATGATTGTTGATTGTGTTGCAGTACACTGGGCTGATGTAAAATGTTTAGACTAACTGGATGAAATAAAAGTGGATAAAATGTTGCAGCTGGTGTTTATGTATGTGTGTTGACCATGAACAAATTGCTCCGCAGCGCCATCTCCTGGTTAAAAGGCATAAACGGCAAGAGGGACGTTACAAAAGCAGTTTTATTCGAAGGCACACAACGTTCAGAGAGAAACTGCGAGAGAGCAGACATCGACAGATCAGAAGCCTCACTGACGTCTTTATGAAGCACTGCACAGAAACAACTGATTGGCAACAAAAAAAAAGCGGCGCTCATCAAAGCTGCAACGACGACAAACAGAGTGGCTCCTTCAACAAACAGTAAAATGAAAGAATAACTGGACTGCATGAATTCACTGCTGATTTAAAAAAAACAGAAAGAAATAATGCACCAAGTACTGATTTGTCGGGAGTATAGACAAGCTGTCTGCAGATGTAAAATAACAAGAGTGACCTAAATGCTACGAGTGTGAGGCGATCTACTTAAATCAAGAGGTTTGTGTGTCAGTAACTTGCTCGGTGGCACTACTGTGTCTCCTGCTCCCCGGAGTTCAAACATGTTTCCTTGATAATTTGCTACAACTTGACAGATTTGCATCCAAGTAGGTTTTCAGAACAAAAACCCCAAGCAGGGCTTTTCACAGCTAAACATTTTTTTTTTTTTTTGCAACAGTAATCCAAGCACATAAGTCATCCATGTAACAACTTCTGATGAAATACGACGGCGAATAACAGGCACATTTCTTGACTGACATCCCGTCTCATTGGCCGGAGGTGCAGAGGTCTTTAACAATGCAAATCAGACCTCTTGTCGAACCTTCAGCAGATCTCATTGACCTCATCTCTGATTGCGCTTCAGGCACATTACGTCCAAGATAACTTGCGTGCGCCGCTACCTTTGGAATGTATTGAACATTGCCAAGGCGGCATTTCAATTGGCACTTGGGTAACACTGACAATTCAACTCACTTCATTAGTGTTTTTGCACCACAATCAGTTTGCAGCTGTTGACAAGGCCTCCCGAGATTCATCCTTCAGGCCTTACCTCGCTCAGTTATTACACATTTTGGGAGACTGGAAGTGAAAACAGGTATTTGGATTGAACAACTTAATTTTTCACAGAATGCAATGAAAAAAATAGATAAATAATGATAATATAAATAGTATGGAATCATACAACAGTTGTAATTTCCTATGCAAGGAAAATTATACAAAATACATTTCTGTGGCGTCCACTCCCACAAGAAGAACCGCGGTTAAAACATCTTTGGATAGATTAAAAAAAAAAAGATTGTAGTTGCAAATTAGCATCGTGGCAGAGGTGATGAGACGTCTGCTTCCTGGATGAAAACTTCAGCTTCATGAGTGTTTGGGGATCAAACAAAAGGGGTTTATGTAAAAAGTGTCACAGAGGGTCGTTGCGCCACCGAGAGACTGTCTGGAATCACCCCAGCGGGCTCTGAAGTGCGTGTGATCAGTTGGCTGAGCTAAAAGAAAACACAGGGCTTGTAAGCTTTTCCGTCAAGTAAACAGTGCTGCCCTGAGGGCTCCTACAGCAGATGGATGGGCCATTATTCAACGTAACCCTTTCAGCATAATGCGGCCCGGCCCCGGAATAAATGCAGTTACCATCGACATCGGCTTACAAAAGTCCATGTGAGCCCTGCGCCCTCAGCAGAACTCCTCCTCGCAGAGCGCCTCCCCCACCAGCAGCGAGTGCTTGTCGGGCTCGCTGAGCACCAGGCTGTTGAGCGAGTGCTTGTCGGAGCGCAGGGAGTTGATGGAGGCTCGGCTGTAGTTGACAAAGCGGTCCAGCAGGCTCAGTTTGGGTGAGGGACGGCGCACGTCGCCCATGCCGATGTGGACGCTAACGTCAGACAAGCTGCCCTGTCGCCGGCCGCTACCCAGCTTGGCCTCCAGCTTTTCGGCAGTGGGTTTAGAGTAACTACAAAGAGACAGCGAGACAATCAGGATAAAGTTTAAAACAAAGCAGATGAGGCACATGACGAGCGTCCGCAAAACATTAAACATCTCATTACCATTTGAGAAGAAGGGAGGACAAAACCACGGAGACGGAGGAGAGTGCCATGGCGGCCGAGCCCATCCAGGGCTGCAGGACCAAACCTACAGGAAGGAACACACCTGCCAAAAGAACGGCGTCAAGTTACTGAAAACTGTTGGGCTGCTTATTAGTAATCACAAGCAGCTGAATCTGTGTTTGGGCATAGCAACAGCTGTTCTTACATATGAGCTGCATTTTCTTTGTGGAGGAAAGAAATCTTGCTGTCACTCTTTAATAAACTTCATGGAAAATATCCTCCGAACTACTGGAAGTAACTAAAAACTCCTGCTGCAAGTGCACTGCTATTTAAACACCATGAACACCGGACGGAAATAAGATAACTAAGGTAATCTGAAACTAATTAATGCACTTTGCACGAAGCACAGGTGGGATCTATTATGATATAAAACAATCGATACATTTTAACTGATGGATTTTCAGTCCTGACCTGCTGCAATAGGAATTCCAACCAGGTTATAGATGAGAGCGAAGACAAAGTTGATCCTGATCCTCTTCACCGTCTTCTTAGACAAGTCGATACTTCCCACCACATCCAGCAGGTCGTTCTGTAGAGAACAACAACAGGGGATCATGACAAGAGTGATACTTTCAGATGGTTGGTAAATTACATGTATTTAACAAGGATAAGTATTAGTAGTAGGAAGTATTAGCATAAACAAGGATCATTTTGGCAGATATACAGTGTTGTGTAAATTATAACTAGGAGTGGGTAAAAACATCCCACTTATCCATAAGTAATGCGATTAGAGACTGAATTTATTCTGCAACCAAACAGATGGCGAAGAAGAAAGAACACTGTGCAATAAAATGTTTTTTGTTCCTATTTTCTAAAACTGGTATGACAGTCCAGCAGATTGTAACACTGATTCACACGCTCATGTTGAAAGACTTGAAGATCTTTTTTTGATGGTTTTACAAGTTGAAACTCTTTACCCTGATCAACACCACATCCGCTGCCTCTATTGCAACATCTGTCCCGGTTCCTATGGCGATGCCCACGTCGGCCATGGCCAGAGCGGGCGAGTCGTTGACGCCGTCGCCCACCATGGCCACTCTCTTCCCAGCCTGCTGGAGCTGCTCCACTTTGGCCACCTTGTGGGAGGGCAGCACTTCAGCGAACACCTTCCTGATGCCCACCTGGAGAACACAACACAAACACTGGTGAGCTCAGGGTGGAGGATTTATTTTTACTGCTCTAATTCTATAGTTTGGTAATATGGGCCTTGTCATAACAAAACATGAAATCAGTCCATCGCAGGGCAAACACAGAAAACACATATTCACGTCACACGTTTCAGATTCAGATTTTTTGACTGTAAAAGAGAACAGGCTGATCCTGAACGTGGTCGTTTAAAAAAGTCTCAAGACAGCAAGATACGTTTGCTGGGTTGGTCTTTTCACACCTGGTCAATTTGATACTGACGACTGTTACCAACCGAGATTGGATGGCCATGTGTGATGAGACTGTGTGTGTGTGTGTGTGTGTGTGTGTGTGTGTGTGTGTGTGTGTGTGTGTGTGTGTGTGTGTGTGTGTGTGTGTGTGTTGTTTCACCCGGAAAAGCTAGAGAGGGAAACGCCTGTGTCTGGGATGTTCCAATCATTCTTATCTCAAGCACACGGTAACTCCCTAACAAGAGCCTCCTGCAGGTGTTTCATGTAACTGGTGTGGATGTATCAGTGACCCCCCTGGTACAGGTGTTTTCTGTTATTCAAACTTTGCAACTCAGTCTGCATATATCTCGCAACTCCTTCGAGATGTACATAAAGTTAACCCACAAGGAGGAAGTGTGTACTGCGAAGGGAAGTGGGGGATATTCTTGTCATGAGGAAAGAGTGCAAACAACTCCAGCACTGTGCCAGTCCCCTACTTTTCTTAGATTGTACAAGACTGTTTGTATAAAAGACATATTGGGAACAAATACAATCACTATCATATCATCACCTTGTTCACCTGAAACTCTTCCTCACCTGAGCAGCGATCGCTCGAGCTGTCTTGCTGTTGTCTCCAGTCATCAGCACGACTTCCAGCCCCATGTTGGTCAAGGTGTGAACTGCCAGCTCAGCTTCTGGCTTCACTGTGTCTGCGATGGCTATCATCGCACAAAGCAGGTCTGCGCACATTTTGAGAGTTTCAATGGAATTAATATTTTGAATTGTTTTAAGAAGGGACACAATTTAAGATACATTGGGGTTTTTTTTCTTACTGTCCACAGCTACCAGGACGGCGGTGCGTCCTCTTCGCTCGTGCTCCATCATGGCCTCATCAACGTCAGGTCGGACTTGCAGGCAGTTTCTCCTCATCCACTCCCGGTTCCCGATGAGAACAGTGTACGTGGCCGTCTGCACCAGGCCTGCAGACAACAGGGAGAGAACGAGTCAATTTGTGCACTCGACATGGCGTATCTGGAACACAATTCCCAACATACTTAGGGGTTGTGGATCCATGATGAGTGGGTGGGAGCCGGGGGACATCCGGGTGTCGCTTATCTGGACAAGGATGCTGTTGCGTTGGTTGTTGTCCTCACTGTCGCTGTCAGCCTGCTTGAGCAGCGTCTCCGTGTTGCTGACCTGACATCGGATGCCACAGCCCGGCACGGCCTGGAAGTCCGTGCACGCACCCAGAGACTCTGTGCCAAGCTCCTGCTCGCAAACACAAGTGCACTGCATCAGTATACGTATTATGTAAATGATCATTTCTATGCAGGGCCTGAATCTTACTGCAGGATTGTGCATATTTTCATCAATTCCTGGAAATCAGTCCTTCATAGTGTGGGTGTTTGTTTGTTTGTGTTTTAAACATGGCCGATTGTGATTCCGAGGAAGATGATTTTCTACTGAGTAGGACAATTAGTTAACCACGGGGCGCAACGGGTCGCAGTTACATGATGCACCTGAACGCATCACCCAGGTTTGTCAGCTCCTGCAGTGAGACCGGACCACATACATGATGGCTACAATAGTGACACCAGGTCAGGAAGACAGAAATATCACTTTTAGGGCAAATATTGGAGAAGCAGAGGTGCTCAAAGCAGCACAGATACAGGTGGAAGAAGAATCGGATGCTCATTTCAGAGCTTGGCCTTCTTCAAGAGCGGTTTGACTTTAACAGAGCCGTTATCAAGTAGAAGGAGATGAAGAAGGGGAGAGAGGACGACGAAGAGACCACAAAACTAAAGCAATGTGTATATTTCAGAGAATGCAGAGAGAAAAAAGAAACAACACTTGCTGTATCCATCTGAGGTGCATTTCAATAATGTAAAGACTATATGTTAATATCATATCCTGCATAACTTTTCAGGTTCACAAATATGTTGTTGCTTCAATCTCTGTGTTAATATCTGGAAAGAAGCGAAGCAGAGGAGACAAGACAGGAAGAGACTAGAGCATGGAAAGAGGGAGCCACTGATGCAGCTGAGAGGGAAAGAAAAAGAAGATTTAAGTGATCTGTAAGACCAATAGTTAGGCTCATGCATAGTATTTTGGAAATTGAAATTCAAGCACTGCCATGTTGGAGGTAGAATCTGATGAACCTGAACGAACCTGTTTACAGTATTTGGTGATGGCTGCTCCCAGAGGGTGCTCACTGTTGTTCTCAGCTGTACCCACGATGGCCAGCAGGCGTGACCGAGGCATCTTATTCCCTTCCACAACTATTTTGACTTGAATAACCTTCGGAGCTCCGTACGTGATGGTCCCAGTCTTGTCGAACACCACCGTCTGGACCTGTACATTTAAAAAAATCCACCATCAACTGTAAAAGGAAGACTGGTAATGTATAAATGTTTTAAGGTTCATAAACCTAATCTGGCTTTGCTACCAAAGCCACACGGGCTTTTCGCAATCTGTTCAAATTAACAGTTGGTCTGTTACATAACTACACACCTTATGTGCCATCTCCAGTGGCTCCCCTCCTTTGATCAAGATGCCGTTTTGGGCTCCCACCCCTGTGCCAACCATCACAGCTGTTGGAGTTGCCAAGCCAAGGGAACAGGGACAAGCAATGCATAATACGGTTATGGAGGCCTGGAAGGCAAAGCGAATCACTGCCTCCGCTCTGGAAATGCTCTTGTCGTAACCCTGTAGGATGGACGGGTAAGATGAAACGTTTTGATTTTTGATTTTCGAATGATGACGATGTTTGACGATAAAAAAACAACTCACAGGAAAGTACATCTCCACAATAGAGAAGTCCAAAAACCCGATGAAGAACCAGGCTATCAGAGTGAGCAGAGAGATGCCAACAATGAAAGGAACGAAGTAGCCGCTGATCTTATCTGCATACTGCTGGATAGGAGCCTGAAAAATTCAATGCCGTGAATGAAACAATCACAGTGTGTTTCACGCAGAGCTGGCTGGCCAAAAGAGAAGATGTCACAGCACGTAGCTTACCTTGGAGGTCTGAGCCTCTTCCACCAGTTTGACGATCTGAGACAGCGTGGTGTCCATGCCAACATGTGTAGCGCTGACCAGCAGGGAGCCGTTCTGGTTAATGGAGCCGGCGATTACCGAGCTCCCGGGCTTCTTTGTCACAGGCATGGCCTCACCTGGAGACACCAAACAACAGCTAGTCAGAGAAACATTAGTGGAAAAAATTAACACAGAGACACTGACACTCAAATGCATATTTAATACAGCTATTAACAAAACAAAATATAATGGCTATCATTTCCAATTAATGGGGCTGATATTCTTGCTGTAAAACAAACAATTGTCTGCTAAACGCTGCAATTTTCTCACCGTAGGCCGAAAGCAAGAAGCACTCATGCGAACAGCTTTTATTGTTGCGTTCAGAAAAAGCTTTAATATTGATATGAACATTTCTGCTTATGTGAATGCCTGGCAGGTAATATAGGATTTGTAGCACTAGTCATTTCTTTAATCTGTATTAACTAGAATTAGATTTCTGCACAAGACCATTGTAGTGAAAAGAGAAAGAGAGAGAGAGACACAAATGTTGTTTGTAAGGACACAGTTCAAGGACTCCGGGATGCCAACCTGTGATGAGAGATTCATCGGCCATGGAGTGTCCCTCAATCACTCGACCGTCTACTGGAAATTTCCCTCCAGGAACGACTTTCACCACGTCCCCCCTCTGCACCAGCTCCACATCCACTTGCTCCTCACTGAAAAAAATATCAACATCCATCAATGTCAACAAAGTTTACTAAATATTCTCTGCTTTCTAAAGTTAGGATGAAAACAAAGAGTACCCGAGAATCGAGTTATCGTTGCCGAGGGTGACCACTGTGGCCTCGGTCGCTTGTAGGGACATCAGTTTGGACAAAGCCTCAGACGTCTTGCTCTGGGAAGACGATGAGAAAACAATTTGATTATCACAAGCAAATCTTCTTTGAACTGCTTTAATTTTCCATAAAACGAGTGAAACCTTGGCTATCTGTTCCAGCCAGCGGCCCAGAGATATGAAGACGAAAAGCATCGGCGGCGTGTCGAAGAACGTGATGGGATTTACTTTTGCCTTCTCCACCATGGCAACTAACAGGACGACCAGCGAGTAGCTGAAGGCAATGGAAGTGGCCAAAACTATCAACACGTCCATGTTGGCAGATTTGTGTTTCACTGCTTTGTAGGCTTGAACGTAGAAGTAACGACCTCCAATAAACTGAGGACAAAAGAAACCATCATTAAGCACAAAATCTGGCAAAATATGTCAGTTATGTTGCCAGATTTAATAACGTTCATGCTTCCTGTCTCTGCAGTTTATCTGTGATTTACCTGTACAGGCACACAAAAGAGGAAAGAGAGCAGGTTCATAATGGAAAGGCCTGGAAGCAGCTGTCTCTCCAGGAACATGGTGGAGTGGTAGTGATTGCGGTCCTCTATTGTAGCGTTGTGGTGATGGGAAACATTCATCTGGTGGTCCATGATGATCATGTAGATCATCATCCCCATTACAGGCACGCAGAAAATCAAGCTCACAAGGAACGACTTCCTCCACCTGAGACAGTGAAGACATATGACACTCAGAAATGTCTAGAGTTTTCCTTTTGATCATGAAATCAAATGTATTTGGACAAAACTTATCACTATATAAAACATCATGAAGTGTGTGTGTGTATATATATATAGACGAGATATAACATGTACCTTTTCGCTGCCTCTCATGTACATGAGTCACTACAATGACTAAATCAAGTTAAACGTGTGTATTCGGGACTCGGCTGTTTTGTTCAGATTTCACCGTCATTGTTGTTCAATGTCCAGTGTTCCTGAGAAAAACTATTGATTTCATATACGGTGCCTTCTATCAATTTTGTAGTCTTTACGTCTCTGCTCAGACACATGAATGATTCATTTCATTCAATAAATAGTGCAACAACAGAAATGATTTTGTAATGTGGGAATATTTCCAACTCGTTTACAGGCACTTGAGTGACTTGTTGAGTGAGTACTAGAATTAAGAAGTTCAGGTTGGAATTAAACATGCTCCTGTGGATGAGTTAAAAGTGACAAAGACACAACTAATAAAATGTTGCTTACTGATGTATCTCTTTGCTGTGGTCCAGATGGCTTGCAGTGCGATCCCTCCTGACTAAAGATGCTTCAAATCCCAAGTTCTGCAAACAAGTGTGAAACTACTGCTAAACACAAGTGTTGGGCATTTCATATTTAAAAAGCGTGCGTGACCGAACCAAGCAGACGGATAACGAACACTTAGAGAAAGAAGGAATACCTCTATCAGCTTTATGATGTCCCGCGGCCCTATAATTTCAGAGTCGTACTTGATGTGGGCTTTGTTTGTTGCCAAGGCAACGGAGGCATATATAATCCCCTTCTCTCTCATAAGGCTGGATTCAATTTTGTGCACACAAGAGGCACACGTCATTCCCCTGACCTAACAGAGGGTGAAGAGGAGCAGTCAAGAAGGTGAAGAGACAAAATCACATCAACAACAGTGTCAAGTGTCGACTTCGACTGGCACGTCATCAGCAAGTAATACAAACGTGCAAGACTCACCACAAGTTCCAGATTTCCATCGGAACCTTCATAGTTCTCCATTACAGAGGCGGTGAAGCCGAGCTCTTTCACGCACTCGGCTATCTTTGCAGGGTCGATGACTTCAGGTTTGTAACGGACCTCTGCTTTACTGGCCATTAGTGCAACCAGAACGGAGTGAATACCTGAGTGGATGCCAGAGTCAATTATAATGTTTTCCTTCAGCACTTGATGAACAAACCAGATCCTCTACGAAATACAATCTAAGGAATTGACAGACCTGGTTCATTTTTTAGGTTTCGCTCGATGTTGGACACACACGAGGCACAGGTCATCCCTCCAATCTGAATGTAGCATTTTGAGTGTGTGTCTCCGCTGCGTCCCAGGGGAGCTTCTCTGTGCAAGTCACTGTCAAGATCCTTACTCTTGAGAAGGGGGGTGCTTGAAGACTTTGACAAAATGGGATCTGGTGCAGGCAGCAGAGAATTGGTCTCTGCTCGGGAAGAAATGATCTCCGTTAAAGGGACATCAAACTGACAATACAACCTGAAAACAGAAGTAGTTGAGAAAAGAGGGGAAAAACCTACAAGCCTACAAAGGAAGCATCACTTAACTCATCACAGTAGAAGTGTGTTGTCTTACCAGGCAGATAGGCATCAAAGCCCATGTCTTCTATGGCCTCCCTCAGCTCTTCTGGTGTGGTCTGCAGGGGGTCATACTCAAAGATCCCCTGGTTATCAGCCAGAGAGACCTGAGCCGACATCACTCCCTTCCGTTGGGAGATCATGCCTTCGATGGACTGGACACAGGAGTTGCACGTCATCCCCTCGATGTGAATGTTAGCCACAGACGCCAGAGGTTGACTGAAACAAGGCTGAGATGCTGCAGGTTTGGCCTTTCCTGCAGGCCGCAGCGATGATAAGGCAGGTGGTGGCGATAGGGATACAGGAATGAGGGTTTTGGAGGAGTCCCAGGGTTGAGCTTTGAAGCTTCCAGGAGGCAGCACTTCGATTGCCTGCTGCAGCTCCGTCACTGTGACCTTCAGTGGATCGAAGCAGATGGAGGCGCTCTCCTTCTCCAGAGAGACTTCCACTGAGGAAACTCCAGGAATCACTGAGATATTGTCCTGAATGTTGACCACGCAGGAACGGCAGTGCATGCCTTTCACCCTGAGCACGACGAGAGTCGTGTCTATGAAGATTTCCGTCTCCTCTGAAGTCTCAGTCGGTGAAGAAACGGTCGGCTTCTGAGAGTCAGCAAAACGTTCAATTTCACTGGGGGACAGTTGTAAAGGACGGGGCTTGGACTTGACGGAGGCTCTGAAGCCAGCCACAGTGATCTGGTCGATGATGGTTTGGACAGAGATGAGGTAAGGCAGGTAGACAACTGTGGCTTCCTGAGAATCTAAAACAACTGTGGAGAATAAAGAAGAGGAGCAAGTTGAAGCACAAAGCAAAGAAAAGAAAAGAAACAGTTAAACTCGTGCAAATTATTTTGACTTTTCAGGGAAAAACATTTAAAATACTGGGACTCAATCTGATACTTAAAGATGATATTGACCATTGCTGGATGTGGGACAGTTTGTGTTCACATCTACAACAGTAATCTCACCTATCAGACATAATTCATCCTAATCCTCATTCAGTTTGTGTGATTTCACACCAGTAATCCCTAAGGACAAGCTATCGGATTTCAATCTGATGAGCCAAAATATATTTTTATGTCAAGACTGTGTCGTTATTGGAGCCATCAACTTTGTCATCTATGTTTGGGTCAATCTATTTGCGATAATGTAACTAGAGAACACAGAACAGTGTTGGAGAACAGAGCCACATTGAACACAATCACAATTCTGTTCTCAACTCGGTGCAGATAATCCGTTCTGCTTGTATGTCACCCCTCCCAACAATACAGGGGAAAGGATTTCCTGAGTCACAGTCAAATCCCACTAAGCCATCGCTCAACAGAGAACCTACAGAAAGCCAGACTCCTTCAACTGTGTTACCACAGACAGGGAAGTTATAGCGATACTGCAAGGTCGCAAAGAGATCATTTACCTTTGATCTTTTCGATTCCTTTGAGTTTCCCAATTTTCCCTTCGATAGTCGTCGTGCAGGAATGACAGGTCATTCCTTCAATGCACAACTTGAGGAGTGTCACCCCACTCCCTGTTGTGTTCGGCGGCAACAAGGCTGGGCCTTTTAGCATAGTGCTGCAGGGAGTGGGGACCTCCGGAGGAGTCACACTGGCCACCACTTCTTTCAGCTGCTGTGTGGAAGTCAGGGAGGGAACAAAGGAGACTGTGAGACCCAGCGGGTCCTCTCTCACATCCAGCACTCCCTGAACCTTGGAGAGTCTGTCCAGAGCTTCCAGTTGAGCTGCAGGCATCAAGCCTGAGGTGCTGATCAGCTCGGTGTCTGTGGAGACCGGCATGGCCGTGCCACCCTCCAGTAGACTTGAATCAAAGCCCATGTCCTCGATGGCCTCCGACAGAGACTCTGGGGTCTGCCGACTCTGATCAAATATGATGAAGGCATTCTTCTGCTCTAATGATACCTGCAGAGATTAAAAAAAAAAAAAAATCACACATGGAGTCAAAAATAAAGCATATTATTAATACACAAAGGTAAAAATAAAAGTCAGAGAAAGAGGAAAACACAGTCTTGTTTACTTGGTAAAGTGCTGGATTCAGTAGTTCACCATTATGGCTCTGATAGAAGAACAAGAAACTTTATTTCTAGAACACTTTAAAACTGCTATTGCTGAAGCCAAAGTGCTTCACACAAAACAAAATGACAATAAGAGTAAAAGCAGTAAAAGAAGATGAAACAGACAATAAAATTGACAACAATAAAACCAGGCATAGAGTCTCAAATGTGGTTAAAAGCCAAGGAATAAAAATCTGTCTTAAGATTGGTTTTAAAAGTGGACAGTGAGGGGGATTGTCTGACGGGCAGTGGTAGCTCATTCCACAATAGAGAGGTTGCAACAGAAAAGGCCCCGCCCCCTCTGAGCTTCCGTTTGGACCTCAGTACCTCCAGAAGCAGCCGATCAGCTGAACGGAGTGCGCCCTCTTACGTGCTCCAGTTAGAAAGGCGCGCTGCAGCGTTCTGGACTAACTGGAGACGTGCAAGGGGGGACTGGCTGACTCCGAAATACAGTGCATTACAGTAATCCAGCCGGGATATAATAAAAGCATGGATTACCATTTCAAGGAGCCAGAATGGTCTTCACCTTTGCAACCCTTCTCAGGTGGAAGAAGCTGGACTTAATCTGAGAGTCCAATTTAAAATCACTGTCCATGTTAAAATCACTGGCTTCACAGAGCCGAAATGGGGTTCACAGGAGCCACTGGGCCCACACACCATCACCTCAGTTTTGCCTTCATTAAAGCTTAAAACGTTTAAAGCCATCCGGGCTTTGATGTCGACGAGGCAGGATAGAAGAGGTGACAGAGAGGAGGCATCTTTCTTTTTTAGCGGGAAAGCTGATAGTAACACAAGTATGGAGTTAAAGTCCTATAACTTATGTGACGTTACCCATTGTACAAAAACACATTGTTTTGCCTTTAGCCACTGATTACGTTGATCCATTTTTAAATAAATAGTGAAACCTATGTTGAATTTGTCCACATGGATTAAAGTTAGTTAAGTCCTGGTTCCAGGTTTAGAGTGTAACATTGGTTATATTCGGGTCAAATAAGTGTAATGTGTGGTCTTGTCAGTCATAATAGTAATTCCAATAGCAGTGAACTTGGTTGTCTGGTGCTGATGGCTACATGTTTGCAGAAGAAATCTAATTTATAGCCCTTGATTGAAATCAGAGCCTTCCATTTGTTTTCTAAACAACCTCGCAGATGCGCTCTCCAGGATCTCACAGCCTTCTTGTGATCTTGAGCTCCACAAAACAGACTGTGTAATTTGTATTATGTCACGTTTCTGCAGAAAATTGCAACACTCGTCCAAAATTGCAAGACCTTCGGGAAAAAAAAAACACTTATTGAACAAACTTCTTCTAAAAATGATTCACGCAGTGAGTTGTTATGGTAAGAAACATCCTGTATATTAGAAATAGCTGCTGATACACCAGAGTAATTTAAGAATCTGACAGTGATGGTGGTTGACATTTCAAGGAGGTGCATAGTAACTTATCCTGCTCTGGAGCAGGTTATGTTGAGGATAAGAGCTCAGAGTGTATAAAAGACCATTGTCCAATGGCTTGTCCAGTTCTCTCCTGGTGTGCAAACAATGAGCGGAGCTCTTAGGAAAGCGACTACTGATAAGGAGACTGTAGTCGTATTACCTGGCCCAGTAACGAAATGACTGTGGAGGCCGAGCAAAATGTTCACACAACATTAAATGGCTAAACAAATAAAACTCATGCTAACTGAAACATTTTACTACTTGAGTCAAACACTTCAAAAAAAGGGGGGAATGTGAAATAAACTATCAATTTATTGGAATGTCTAAATTATTGCATGCAAGACCTCCCTCAGTCAACAATGTTGTTCAAGGCACTTTAACCACTAAATATAGTTTCTTCTCTGAGGGCCCTGGTGTGTTTTTTTAATGTAATGCAATAAACACCTTTTACATGAGCGTACACAGTGATAGACTGGACAAAATTAGTTACTTCTGCTTCCTAGTAAAAGCCTCTGGCCTCTTCTTTATTTATCTTCAACACATAGACCCTAAATGATTCTGAACACAATACTGGGGTTTTCAACACTGGGGCAATGCAACAGCAAAAAAACCCTGGAATCTGCAAATTGTGTTCATGTAATACTAAGAAAAACTATCTGATCGGTCTCTGTCCAAACTGAAGCAATTAGACCGTCACTTTGCAGTAGTATATTGAATTCATCCAATTCCATTATTTAATTCGTTTTTCAAAAATATAAGTAACATTAGAGCACGATAAGCATGACTTTTTTTTTTAAGAGTAAATTTGTAAAACAGAGCAGCTGATTTTAATTGTTTCAATTTTCCAAAAACAAATCTTCCCCAATAAAAAGGGAAAAACTGAGTCCAGAGCATTCTTAAGTTCACAGCTTTCCCTCGTCAGCCAGAAAGAAGCATGTGACACTCTCAATGGATCACTTGACTTAGCTATAAGTTTAAAAGGCACAGTGGGTGTTTCATCAATGAGTAAATTGTGGCTGCTTGTGAGATTAACCTTTTGTTTTTCTCAGCATGAAAAGACAAAGAATCAAATGCCAACCGCTCGCCCAAGTAAAGACATGAGTTCACTCCTTGTAGATGATGTCTTTAAAGATTAGCTAAAATAATCCATCCATTAAATTGTGTTCAGGAATAAATGTCATTTCCTGTGGGCAAGGGGAATATATCGAGCCACTGTCACAGTCCTGCAAAGGGCAGAGCTCCATCTAAAACACAACATTACATTATCTTCTCATTTAACCTCAGCCCGAGGGGTAAACACACACACACACACAAACCCCAGCAGATCACAACTGCTGCAATTCAGTGATGACTAAAGGCTACGTTGATGTTGTGAAAACCAGACCAGCTCGTCCCGGAGGAATAGGAGAAAAGGATTCATCAAAGCATACGATTGACAACACATCTCAGTTCTTTAAAATAAACTTTTTTAGGTTTAAATATTAGGTCTTACAACATCTACGTTTGTCATTCTTGTTCCTGTTACTGAGTCATGCAAAACATTTTATGTTTTGCAGCATTTAGGAGTCACATGGCTGAAAAGACGGCTTCTTAAAGACGGCCTTCACCTTGATATGTATCACTCCGTGGAGAGACCCGATGCGCTTCTCTATGGACTGCACACAAGAGCCACAAGTCATCCCCTCCACTCCGATGGAAACTGAACACATGTTGACTTTCTGTGTCATGATGGCTTTGCCTAGGAAACACAAACCAGAGACAAACGTTATTGTCCGGCATACCGCGGCAGCCATTCGGCCACAAAACAAGAACACGAAAATAGAGTAGCACAATATCGGGTAACATGTTATAATCAGTATAATGACAACAATCTTATTCACGATAAATAGAAACACTCCAATGAATTATGTTAACGTCTTTGTGATTTAAAATCTGTTGTTCCAAATAACAGTACTCTCGCTTTCTCTTTCCTCTTAACTCACACAGGCTCTAACTGGGCTATGTTTATTTAGTTTCTTTCACTAGTTGCATCTGCGGTTTCCACCAGCAGCGTTTCAGAGGTGGAGCAGCTTGGACTTGGAGTTTTCTTTGGGTTTTGGTGCTTCTAAATTCCCCCCCTGTGGACACCAGGTATGAAATAACTTTTTATATGAACACTTTTTTTTCATATGTGAAAATTCTGTCATTTTGATTTTGTAACTCATGAACACACAATGCATAGGAACATCGTTTATTGGAGCTCAGTCTTTTGCAATAAGTATTCTGTATATTGTGCATGTTGATGTCACAATAACAGAAGTGATATATTGTCCAGCCCTAGAAAAACCCTAAGACCCCACGGAAGACAATATTAGTTTATTCGTTTATTTTTCAGGGACCAGGTACAGAAAAAATGATCTTGATAGATATATAGACAGATCGATAGATACATTTAAAGCAAAGACCAGATCATCAACTTTTTTACATTGACGAATCACATTTTCTATTATATTTTCATATCTAGTCATAAGCCATGAAAAGCTGTAAGCAGCTCTTTCTTTCAAACCTTTGACCAGTGAAATAAATCATGACTTGCAGAACTCCATATGGGAGAAGATAAAATCACGTTGTGTCTGGCAGAAAAGGGGAAGAGCATATAAATGTCACATGTTATCATAAAGAGATACAGGTCATCAGCTCCAAATGTGCTTAGTTTCATAACTGACAAAGTCTGGCAAAAAAAAGAAGGAAAACAGAAACTGTCTTTTGGGAAACGAACAGTATGAACAAAAGCAGCTTAGACTGAATGACTACTTTCACTTTGGGAAGGCAATTCAATACACAAGGCTTTGTTGTGCACCACATACAAGGATGTAAAAAATAGTTGTACCATTACAGATGGTGCCTATGATTTCTGTACTTGCATGAATCCACAATCCACTTCAATTAAGTGAAACACTGACAAATAACATAATTACAGAGAGAAAGAAAGGCAGAGAGAGGATATTAGTATTGACCATACAATCGATTAAATGTTGTATAAAACATTTCTTTCGTAGTTTTATCTCAGATCTAGATGAGAGATACTAAGATTAATACATGAGGGATTCACACAATAAAGCAAACTCACACAATTAAAGTTGATGCACCAATGAGGAGATAACAAAAGGAATTCACTGTTCACACTGATTTGTTTCTTATGTAAGATAGGTCACTTATAAAACATGTATTACTAAATCGGAACAAAAACGAGTGAAAGCTTGACTTTGTTTCTGTAGTGAACTGAAGTTGAGTCGCAGCAAAAAACCTTATCGCTTCAACACTTTCTTTCTTAGCTTCTGCCTGCTTGTTGATTTACTCACTAAACACACTTTTAACAAAAAAACGTGAATTTCACCAAAAAAAAAATCCCTTAACTAATTTCTAGGATGTTCCACGTCGTGTGTGAAAGTACGTGCAGTTTAAAAGTTAGAAAAAGGAGCAGAAGGTGAACTTACTGTGGGAGTTTAAAGGGAGCGAAACGTCAGACTCGAGCGCAGCGTCAAGCTAGCATGCTAGCTAGCTAGCGTCTTCCCTTCATCCTGCTTCTGAGAAAACAGACGCGTCGCTTCATGATGCAGGAAGTCTGAGACAGAAACACGGAGCGGAACGTCGCTCCTGCCCTTGTCACCAAACTCAGTTTAGGCAGACCTGTTTTTGTCTCTCCTCTTCATTCTGACGTGACTGCCTCGGATGCACTCTGTAATGTTCGTGTCAAGGGGCGGGGCTACGTAACGCCGAGGGGCGGGGCTACGCAGCATGGAGGGGAGGGGTTAGTGGTGTCGCAGCAATGAAGGACGGGGCTGGATATAATAGAGACGCACGCTCTCGTCTTAGCAGAGATGGAAAGAGTCTTGAAATATTCTACTCAATTAAAAATACAATTACGTTGATAATATTTGACTCAAGCACAAGTAAAATTTTCAGTCTAAAAAATGCACTCAGGTAAAAGTAGCTCATATAAAATGTACATAGAGTAGAAGTTACTTAGTTACTTTTTTCACAGCAGTTGTTTAGTTTAGTATAGTTGTTTAGTGTTCAACTTTTGTATTTACTTTATTTTTTCTGTGCATTTTTTTCATTTTGTAATTGTTCTATCTCTTTGTGGTGGATTTTTGTCAGTTTGAAGTGGCTATTGGTCTTTTTTTTCTCTGAAGTTGTTCTGTGTCATTTTGAAATTATTTGCCTCTTTGTCAGTTTCAGGTTCTCTTTTTTTCATAGTAGTATGCTTCATGGTCGTGTGGCAGTATTGTTCCATTTAGATGCTTTTGTGTCTATTTGTGAGTTTTATTTTGTGTTCATTATATTGTGTCTTGTTTTTGTTGTCATGCATTCCATTTATGCATCATTTTAGCATTTTTGTATGACCACTTTGTTTTTTTCATTATCTGCTCACAGTATTTTATATTTTCCTCCACAACCTCCTGCAAATATCTGTTTTTGTACCTTTTCCAAACATGGCATTACAAACATTGTAAAACCTGGATTATTAGTGCAGTTAAATAGAAAAAAGATGTCCGGTTTTAGTTAGGCAGCCATTGTGAGCATGACAATGACATATGAAACCAATGCTGTGTTTGTATATTTACCACTGTGCTTCATACATAACAAATGCAAGAAGATCTCCTTGAATGTACATATAACACAGAGCAGCAGCAGTCACAGCTGGCAGTGGTTCTGAATCTAAAGCAGGTTGTCTTTCAATAAGAGGTTGCAAATTTGCTCCCCCTGTTGATACATCAAAGTGTCCTCGTGCAAGACACTGAACCCCAAATTTCTATATACTGTATTTTTTGTTGTTTATGGGCATTATTTCATACTGTCTACAGCTATCAAATTGCACAATAAACAACTGTAAAAAATAGAGTTCGGTGGATGGCCACTAACTCAAGCACCTTTAATGTATTGAAGTAAAATGTCAGATTAATGACAGTCTAATGGAATTGGGATGCAAAAAAGATTCATTGTAGAAGTGTAAGAAACCTGATTATTTAGATACATGCATTTCTATATATTTATGTGTTTATTATATCATCCAATAAATAGACATAACAAAGCACAGGGCAGGGTGAAGTGAATGATTGATACACTGTAAATCAGTTACCAAAATTATGTTGAAATTATTCATGTTTGCATGGATTTCTGATTGGTTTACAGCCATGAGAAGTTTGGTTTAATTACGGCACTTCTTCAAAATATGTGAATATTGAAACACAGGAAATGATATGCATCTTTGAGTGTCATGACTCCTTTGACCTTAAAGCTAACCCACTCTTTTGACTCTCCTTAAAGTTTACAGTTGTTGTATTCCTGATAATTATTTTGGAATCACAGTGCTCCTTTGTAGTCATATTAGCCATACTATAAAAGGGGAAACTTAGGGAAACCACAAATTGGTCAAGCTTTAATCACGAGTTGTTACATTGATTTAAAGTTACAATTAAAACTTTTTAATACATCCATTCAACTGGACTGACATCACATAATCTTAATATAAATGGTTATTTATGATAGACAGATGGTCTATAGTGAGATCATAGTGACTTAAATGTGCAATTTTGTTGGTTTTGTTGAAATGGCGATATTTAATTTTAAACTACACAGGACTATGAAGTTGCTTATGGCTCTCTGGGTAACTGTCAAAAAAATGTCATGGTTAACATAAAAAAAAAAAAACCAAAACATTGAAAAACATGCATCTGAAAGAAAACTGTTGAGGTTGATCTGACAACTCCAATCATCAGCTGTTTGTCCTCATTCTGTGTTCCTCTGCTGGCAGTACAATTGAACTCTTGCTGATTTTGTTCAATAACAAAACATCTGACAAACATTAACTAACAATTGTGAAGCCATAGACCCCAAATCCACTTACCAGCTTTCTAAACTTACATCAGTGAGAGATAGTTTGAGAGAAGGGTTGGTTTTTTTCAACTTTGTTTCAAAATCAATTCAGATTACTTTGATAATATAAATAAAATGTAAAGCTTATTTCAAATGGAGAAGTTTCTGTGACATACTTTACAACTGATCTGGAAACAGTGACTATATTGCCTTGGAATGGATTAGTAAAATATAGTCATGTTATATTTTCAGTCGATACTTTTTTAAAAGTTTGTAAATGAAAGATAAGTGAAAACATGCAAACTACACACAGAAAGGTCTATTAATTGTCTTCACGCTTTACTTTGGTAAAGTTTAGTGCTTCAGTGAGGACACATGGAGGTCGTGCTAAAGTGTCGTTCGTAACTTAATGACCACACACGCACAAACATACGCACGTACACCATCTGACACACTGCCCTACTTTCTGAGTACTCGTGCACAACATAGTAGAGCTCTGGGCACGTGCGCACACACAAACAAACTGACCACTCGGCGGGCACGAGCTTTATATCACTTCAAAGTGAAATTAAACAGTTTTTAAACAGTGTTTTGTAATGATAGTCGCGTTGCCCGCTGGTGTGGACGTAACAATCTATATTTCTGCACGCATGACGGTGGTGGGAGACACAGCCAAGCGGGTCCATGTTTTCCTCTGCTCACGTGTCGCCGGCTGCTCGGCAGCGCGCGCCAAGCTGTCGCGCTAAAGCGTAGAGGGCTTATTACGAGCGCTGCTCCTGCTGTCCTATATCAGCAGCAGCCAGAGTTTCTCCAGTCATCTCCAGCCATGGCTCCAAGTGAACGCTGTCTCCTCAGCCGACAGAGCACAAACCCCGGAGGAAACAGTCGTTTTTAAAAGAGCTTCGTGTAAGTAACTTGGCCATCGATCGGGCATCTGCAGTGACCGATGAATGATTGGATGATCGGGTGTCATCATATGAGTGTGACGTGCATGGATGCATTTCAGTGTGTTTACCTGAAGCTCATCTGTTCACGTTTTAACCATATACATTATTCAGATTTTCAGCAATCTAATAATAATACTAAGAACATAATCCATGCTACTTTAATTGCACTTGTTGCTTTTAATTTTAGTCAAGCTCTTAAAGAGACTGGTCGCAGGTTTCACGAGTTGTTGTAAATTTTATTTTTATGCTGAATTCTCAAGCTCAAGATTAGCAGTTGGATCCTGCAGCTGAGGTCTCAGAGCAGGTTTGGTTTGTCATAAAATAATCATCAATAGGTTGTTTAGAAGCAGCCGTCAACAGCAAAACAAGTACTGTTACAATGGTATTCAATAATAATGGTTTGCACCTTTTGTGGATAAAAATGTTTAAGTAAGTGGTATATGTAAAGTAAATGTAGATCACATCAATGCAGAACATAACATTTTTACAATTCTTATATCTCATAATCAACATTTTTGGTCTGCTGTTTTGATTCATAAACTCTCGTTGATCATCAGTATTGATATACTAGATCAAACTCGCCCTCAGAAAAACATTACATTTGGTGGTTGTATACTTAGAATTACAAAGAATTTGCAAGTACCCTTCATTAACATGAATTCAGAATGATCAACACAATCGTTTCTAGAAACACGTTTCTAGAAATGAGTTTGAAATTATTTTTAATTGTCTTAACTCTTAATTTCACAGGAACATGTTTTTACTATTTAATCTTCTTTTAGAGATAAAACCACAGTGAAATCCATGTACTCAGTGTTTTGGATTATCTGAAAATAAAGTAAAAAACTAAAAAATATATATGAACACTGATGAGAGTTGCTAAGGTTGCATGGATATTTTTACCTCTCCTGCTGCAACTGGGATTCAAACTTGTGTCTCGAAACTCGATGTCACACTTAATCAATGACTGCACATTCATAATTCATTCCTGACTGTCACCTTTTCACAGAGGACCAGTCACGATGAAACGAGGAAGAACAGGTCTCTCCACTAAGAGACCCACCTTCCCACGACACGAGGAGCAGGCCAAGAGAAAGAAGCGGGTGGCGTCCAGCTTTGTGTTTGCCTCGGGGCAGGACTGGGGGAACCTTCCCCACCACGTTGTCCTGCAGATCTTCCAGTATCTGTCCCTGGTGGACCGGGCCCGAGTCTCCTCTGTGTGCCGTCGCTGGAATGATGTGTTTCACACCCCCGACCTGTGGAGGAGGTTTGAGTTTGAGCTCAACCAGCCGGCCACGTCCTACCTGCGCTCCACCCACCCTGACCTCATTCAGCAGATCATTAAGAAACATGCCCAACACCTGCAGTATGTCAGCTTCAAAGTAAGAGCCGTCCCTACTGATTCTCACATCTCCCCCCTCATTCACCTCCTCCCCTTCACAACACAGCTGTGTTAAAAACAATGTGTGATCTCTTTAATTCAAACCATCTGCTGCAGAACCGATCACGACACATTTGCTGTGGCGATAGGCTCACATGATCTTTACATGTCTATATATTTTTTCCAGCTCTCATTTCTGTGTTTTTTTCTGTTTATTTTATTTTTTTACCTGAATGGCTTTGGGTAAATCAGGTGGACAGCTGCACAGAATCTGCAGAGGCAGCCTGTGACATTCTCTCCCAGCTGGTGAACTGTACCATTAAGACCCTGGGGCTGATCTCTACAGCTCGGCCCAGCTTCATGGATGTGTCTCAGGTATGGACTGGCCTTTGTTTCAGTTTCTCTTTAGGCATTCTGTTTGGGTGAAAGGGTGTATCCGGATTTCTGTTTCCCCAGGTTAAAATTATTTGTATAGAAGATGAAGTTCGGGTTTAACCAGCAACATTTGTTCCTCCTCAGTCCCACTTTGTCTCTGCGCTGACGGTGGTGTTTGTGAACTCCAAGTCCCTGTCCTCTATCAAGATTGACGACACCCCAGTGGATGATCCATCCCTGAAGGTCCTGGTTGCCAACAATAGTGACACCCTTAAGTTGCTTAAGATGAGCAGCTGTCCTCACGTCTCGCCAGCTGGTCAGTACACTCGAGAGTGAATCTCTTAGCACACTGTAGGATTGGTGTCATCACTCTACAGAAAACTGGATTTCACATTAAACTTTTAACTTTAGCCCTTAAAACTATCGATGTGATTGACTCAAAACATTTCCGATGATGCCTGTTGGCAGTTAATCAAATAATACCTTTTTTCTTTGGTTTTTGGCTTCTAAAAAATCCTTCTCTTTTTATTCTAGAGTGTGTGTTTATGGTGGTGTGTGTGTTGTGATGGACTGATGACTTGTCCAGGGCCAAATAACAGCTATAAAATAATAAGATAAAAAAAGATATGCGCAGGTAAGACAACATCAGAACATAATAAAAAAGTAATAAAATGAACATACATCTGTTAATTAACAGTATAAAGTTCAGCCTTTCATGCATTAATTTAAGATCAAGTGCCTGCTTCTTTATGATAAAGTGATAGATCATTATGAGGCTAACAGCAGAGACACAGAAAATCACCCCAAGTAAAGAATTGATTTTCCTCTTAATTTGAAACGAGGATGCGTACATACCTCAAAACCAACTTCATCATCTCCTTCATGACATTTTACTAAACAAATTTCTTCACTCCTCAGCAATCAAACACATCTGCCCTTTCTCTACAATGCCCTCAAATAAAATTGTACTAAATGTGCAGTAATTGACCCATTATTTTTTCCTTGAGCGTGCTCTGTGTCTTAGTTTAATCCTTCACTTGTGTAGGTATTACTGCCATAGTAATCATAATAGTAATGTGATTGCTAAATTAACAACTTCAAAATTGTGCAGATGTAAATTGTAGCACAGATGAGAAAAAAAAGAGGAGAGGTAAACAATGCAGTGTGGACACCCAATATTTTTTTTCCCTGGAAGCCTCCAGCTTTCCTCTAAGATGGATTAATGGACATTTCCATTCTCACTGACATACAAAAACAGACAAAAATGAAAGTAATGCAGTCACTTAAAAGTTTTCCTTGAGATATAATCTACATTGTAGAAAATGTGATATGATTTTCTCTGAATAGCCCAGGGGGGCTGTTGACTCCCGTGTTACTCTACTTCAGAACAACACAATGTATCATAGATTTTGTTATGGCGTGCTACAGTTTTCTCTCCTCTTTCTTTCTTTAGGTATTTTGTGTGTGGCAGACCAGTGTCACGGCCTCAGGGAGCTGGCGTTAAACTATCATCTCCTCAGTGACGAGCTCCTGCTCGCATTGTCGTCAGAAAAACATGTGCGCTTGGAGCACCTGCGCATTGACGTGGTGAGCGAAAACCCGGGCCAGACACACTTCCACACCATTAAGAGAAGCAGCTGGGAGGCCTTGATCCGACACTCCCCCAAGGTCAACATCGTCATGTACTTCTTCCTCTATGAGGAGGAATTTGAACCCTTCTTCTGTGAGGAGACTCCGGTCACCCACCTGTACTTTGGCCGGGCGGTGAGCAAAGAGATGTTGGGACGCATCGGACTGAACTGCCCACGTCTGGTGGAGCTGGTCGTGTGCGCCAACGGCCTGGAGCCTCTGGACGAGGAGCTGATCCGAATCGCGGAGCGCTGCAAGAACTTGACGGCCATCGGCCTGGGCGAATGTGAAGTGACCTGCAGCGGCTTTGTGGAGTTTGTGAAAATGTGCGGGGGCAGGCTGACTCAGCTGTCAATCATGGAGGAGGTGCTGATCCCAGACAGCAGCTACAACATGGAGCAGATCCACAGCGAGGTGTCGAAGCACCTCGGCCGCATGTGGTTCCCTGATATGATGCCCACCTGGTAGGCTGAGGCGATGCCAGGGTTAAATGAAGCTTCAGTACTGTCACATGGTTTACTGGTAAAGTGTTGAATAATGTGTGTTGGCTGACTTTACTGGAACATGAGTCACATGCGATGGTGTCATGTGGGATTTGTGTAAAATGTTTTGCTTCTTGTAATGTCAGAGGTCCGTTTGTCTATCAGTTGTTTTTTTGGTTTTTTTTGTAAGTGATGTAAAATGTTGCATATTGAATCATGGAATAATTGCCTACATTTACTTGCTTGCACTGTTCCAGCCTATTAGTGAAGCTGGGGTTTGAAACTTATGGCCTGCAGACCTGTACAGGCCACCCAAAGCTCCAGTGTAAGACAGTGTAACAAAGTGACCTGTAACAACATACATAGTGTGAGATTGAATTACATTAACTATCATTCCTGAATATGTTATCCATATAACTACCATGTTTTAATAAGGTAACCATAACACTAACACTCTTTCCCAATGACAAATTGATCCAGTCTTTGGTTATCATAATTTTTTCCAGCCAAATTACTTTAACTTTCAAATAGTGTCAAGGTACAGCGAGAGAAGTGGCAGGCTTGTTTAAAACCACCATCAGTTCGAAAAGAAACATTACCAGGTGTGATCACAAATTGTACAGAAATTGTACGCTGTTGTCCAACATTGAATTGTATCTTGTAGAAATCAACAGCACCTAAAGTTAATAATGGTACACATTGTTTTATTTTTTTAAGATGGAAGACATCTTTAAAACGTTATTGGGAATCGCTATCCTTATCTATGCATGAATTAAAAGCAAAATCTTTCACTCTGGATTTTGTTGTTGTGCTTGAAATAATTCCCTTGTGCAGATTGTCTATTTTTTTTTGTATGTTATACAATTTTGTTTCATTCAAAACAGAGCATGAAGTATTACAGGTCCACATTATAGATTTCAAAGTAAATCTTTTTTTTGCTCATTTGTTAATTAAAATGTAATCATTTATCAAACATGTTTGAGTGGTCGGTGCAGTAGTAATAAGCCAGCTCAGCTTTGGATAAACTCCAAGATAAAGAGAAACAGTTTGATACGACTTGAATGTTGCATGTTCCTATGGCTTGAAGCCTGATTTCAGCTGTTTTTCTGACATTGTCCCATTTGACCTTTCAGCAATTCCTCGCTGTGAGCACGAGAGGGCAGTAGTGGTCTGACTGGAGGCAGTGGGGCGTTATATAAGCAGAGCTGCTACTGTATAATGAAGTATGCCAATGATAACTCAGCCCTTTTTACAAGTGGATTCGCTTGTGCACACTCAATTTCCATAAAAAAAAAAAGCATCAAGCGTTGTAGCTTAGCAGTCTTTTCTTCTGAGTCTGCTAAGTTTACCTTTTGGTTTGTTTGAAGTTGATGCTTCATCTGACAGACACAAAGATTCGCAAAATAAAATTGATTTAAATATAGTTCCATTTGTACAGATATGCATTGAAATAAGCATGAACATCAGTCATTAGCCAGTTCTCACAGATCAAATAGCTGAAGTATATCAAATAGAAAATTACCATGTTTTTTTTTGTTTTGTTTTTTTGTCTTTGTGGCTGTTAAAGGGTATCTGGGTGAGAGGAATATATTAAACCAGCTAAGCATTTTGTTTTGGAAAAGTGCCACCTTTTGGAGGAGTGGGTGGCATGACTAATTGGGTTACCACTGTGCAGTAAAAACCCATCAGGAAAGTAACAGGCTTATGTGTTACTTTGTTATGAGGGGTGGAAGAGGAAGAAGACCTGCACGCTTTTGTCAAGTAGT